>NC_069409.1:2647302-2790705 GCF_026875155.1 Cherax quadricarinatus
TAGTTGTTTTGGGGAGTATTCGGGGGTGTTTGAGGGTTTTTTGGGTTGGTTGGATTGGGTTAGGATAGTTGGGTTGGCTGGGTTATTTGGGGGAAATGTTAGGTTGGTTTCGTTAGGCTACAAAAGGTTGGGGGTTGGGTTTGGTTTTTTGGGTTTTATAGGGATTTGGGGGGATTTCAAAAAAGGGAAGTTGGAGGGTATTTTAAAATTTTATTTTCGGGTGATTTTGCGGTGATTTGGGTATATTCAGTGGTGATTTGGTAGTAATCAGTAGTGTTTTGGGGAGTATTCGGAGGTATTTGATGGTGTTAGTTTAGGTTGGTTGGGGAGGTTAATGGGTTTCGGTTAGGTTAGGTTGGTTAGGTTAGGCTTAGGTTTAGGTTAGTTTCGGTTAGGTTAGGTTAGGTTCGGTTAGGTTAGGTCGTTAGGTTAGGTAGGTTAGGTTGGGTTAGGTTAGGAAAGGTTAGGTTAGGTTGGTTCTTGGATATAGTGATTTGAGGGGATTTCTATAAAAAGGAAGTATGGATGGTGATTTTAAACTTAGTTTCTGGTGATTTTGACGGTGATTTGGTAGTATTCAGTGGTGATTTGGTAGTAATCAGTAGTGTTTTGGGGAGTATTCGGAGGTGTTTGATGGTGTTTGGTTAGGTTAGGTTAGGTTAGGTTAGGATAGGTTAGGTTAGGCTAGGTTAGGTGAGGTTAGGTTAGGTTAGGTTAAGTTAGGTTAGGTTAGGTTCGGTTAGGTTATGTTAGGATAAGTTAGGTTAGGGTATGTTAGGTTAGGTTAGGTTAGGATAGGTTAGGTTCGGTTAGGTTAGGTTAGGTTAGGTTAGGTTAAGATAGGTTAGGTTAGGTTAGGTTAAGTTAGGTTGGGTTAGGTTAGGTTAGGTTAGGTTAGGTTAGGTTAGGTTAGGTTAGGTTAGGTTAGGTTAGGTTAAGTTAGGTTAGGCTAGGTTAGGTTAGGCTAGGATAGGTTAGGTTAGGTTCGGTTAGGTGAGTTTGATTCAGTGTGATTTTTCTACCTTGGGTGTGAAACGCATTACATGCCATCTGTCTGACCTGTGTTGACGCAGGTGTGATTTTCTACCTTGGGTGTGAATCGCATTACACAGTGGCGTCGGGGGAAGGGGCGGCCCATATAAGCTTAATGAGTCTCTCAGAGCGAGGAAAGTGTTTCTATTCGGAAATCGAGTAAATATTTCTACCATGGGTGGTTTACCAACAGGAAAATAATGTCGATTTTACGATAAAGTTTTCAAAACTAATTTGGAAATATCCAAAAATGGAGTCGTTCAAAGTAATTCTGGAATACTCTAATATATTTTGGAAGTGTTCCAATATATTTTAGGTTAGGTTAGGTTAGGTTAGGTTAGGATAGGTTAGGTAAGGTTAGGTTAGGTTAGGTTAGGTTAGGATAGGTTAGGTTAGGTTAGGTTAGGTAATGTTAGGTTAGGTTAGGTTAGGTTAGGTTAGGTAGGGTTAGGTTAGGTTAGGATAAGTTAGGTTAGTTAGGTTAGGTTAGGTTAGGTAAGGTTAGGTTGGGGTAGGTTAGGATAGGTTAGGTAAGGTTAGGTAAGGTTAGGTTAGGTTAGGTTAGGATAGGTTAGGTTAGGTAAGGTTGGGTTAGGTTAGGTTAGGTTAGGTTAGGTTAGGTTAGGTTAGGTTAGGTATGGTTAGGTTAGGTTAGGTTAGGTTAGGTTAGGTTAGGTTAAGTTAGGTTGGGTTAAGGTTAGGTAGGTTAGGTTAAGTTAGGTGGGTTAAGGTTAGGGTAGGTTAGTAGGTTAGGTTAGGATAGGTTAGGTGGTGTACTCACCTATTGTGGTTGCAGGGGTCGATTCATAGCTCCTGGCCCCGCCTCTTCACTGATTGCTACTAGGTCCTCTCTCTCTCCCTGCTCAATGAGCTTTATCATACCTCGCCTTAAAACTATGTATGGTTCCCGCCTCCACTACTTCACTTTCTAGACTAATCACGACTTGACTACTCTATGACTGAAGAAATACTTCCTAACATCCCTTTGATTCATCTGAGTCTTCAACTTCCAATTGTGACCTCTTGTGTATGTGTCCCATCTCTGGAACATCCTGTCTTGTCCACCGTGTCTATTCTGTGCAGTATTTATATGTCGTTATCATGTCCCCCTGACCCTCCTGGCCTCCAGTGTCGTCAGGCCTATTTCCCTCAACCTTTCTTCGTACGACAATCCCCGTAGCTCTGGGACTAGTCTTGTTGCAAACCTTTGCACTTTCTCTAATTTCTTGACGTGCTTGACTAGGTGTGGATTCCAAACTGGTGCTGCATACTCCAGTATGGGCCTGACGTAAATGGTATACAGTGTCTTGAACGACTCCTTATTGAGGTATCGGAACGCTATCCGTAGGTTTGCCAGGCGCCCGTATGCTGCAGCAGTTATCTGATTTATGTGCGCCTCAGGAGATATGCTCCGTGTTTATACTCACCCCCAGATCTTTTTCCTTGAGTGAGTTTGCAGTCTTTGGCCATCTAAACTATATTGTGTCTGCGGTCTTCTTGCCCTTCCCCAATCTTCATGACTTTGCATTTGGCAGGGTTAAACTCAGGAGCCATTTTCTGGACCAGGCTTGTAGCCTGTCCAGGTCTCTTTGTAGTCCTGCCTGATCCTCATCCGATTTGATTCTTCTCATTAACTTCACATCATCTGCAAACAAGACACTTCTGAGTCTATCCCTTCCGTTATGTCGTTCACATATACCAAGAACAGCATAGGTCCTAGGACTGACCCCTGTGGAACCCCGCTTGTCACAAGCGCCCACTCTGACACCTCGTCACGTACCATGACTCGTTGTTGCCTCCCTGTCAGGTATTCTCTGATCCATTGCAGTGCCTTTCCTGTTATGTGTGCCTGATCTTCTAGCTTTTTCAGTAACCTCTTGTGAGGAACTGTGTCGAAGGCCTTTTTGCAGTCCAAAAAAATGCAGTCGATCCACCCCTCTCTCTCTTGTCTTACTTCTGTCACCTTGTCATAAAACTCTAGTAGGTTTGTGACACAGGATTTTCCTTCCCTGAAACCATGCTGGTTGTCAATTATACACTTGTTTCTTTCCAGGTGCTCCACCACTCTCCTCCTGATGATCTTCTCCATGACCTTGCATACTATACACATTAGTGATACAGGTCTGTAGTTTAGTGCCTAATGTCTGTCTCCCTTTTTAAAAATTGGGACTACATTTGCCATCTTCCATACCTCAGGGAGTTGCCCAGTTTCAAATGATGTTGAAGATCTTTGTTAATTGCACACACAATATCTCTGCTCCCTCTTTAAGGACCCACGGAGAGATGTTTGTCTGGTCCCACCGCCTTTGAGGTGTCAAGTTCGCATAGCAGCTTCTTCACTTCCTCCTTGGTTATATGTACCGTCATCCAGCACTTGCTGGTGTACCCCCCTGTTCTGATTTCCTGGAGTCCTACTGGTTTCCACTGTAAATACTTCTTTAAATCTCGTGTTGAGCTCCTGACAAACCTCTCGGTCGTTTCTTGTGAATTCCCCATCACCCTTCCTCAGTCTGATTACCTGGTCCTTGACTGTTGTTTTCCTCCTGATGTGGCTGTACAACAGCTTCGGGTCAGTCTTGACTTTCGATGCTATGTCATTTTCATATTTTCGCTGAGCCTCCCTTCTTATCTGTGCATATTCATTCTGGCTCTTCGGCTAATCTCTTTATTTTCCTGAGTTCTCTGTCTTCTGTACCTTTTCCATTCTCTAGTACACCTAGTTTTTGCCTCCCTACACCTTTGGGTGAACCAAGGACTCGTTCTGTTCTTCCCATTATTTCTGTTTCCCTTGGGAACAAACCTCTCCTCTGCCTCCTTGCATTTTGTTGCCACATAGTCCATCATTTCTTGTACTGGTTTTCCTGTCAGTTCCCTCTCCCACTGAATGTTTTGAAGGAAGTTCCTCATGCCTGAGTATTTTCCCCCTTTTGTAGTTTGGTTTTTCCCAGCCTATTCCTGCTACTCTCTCCACTTGAGCTCAACTATGTAGTCGAAGCACAGAACCACATGATCACTAGCTCCCAGGGGCCTTTCATACAAGATATCCTCGATGTCTGAACTACTCAAGGTGAATACAAGGTCCAGTCTTGCTGGTTCATCTTCTCCTCTCTCTCTCTGGTAGTGTCTCTAACATGTTGATGCATGAGGTTTTCCAGTACTACATCCATCATCTTGGCTCTCCATGTTTCGGAACCCCCATGGGGCTCCAGGTTTTCCCAGTCAATCTCCTTGTGATTGAAATCACCCATAACTAGTAACTTTGCTCCCCCCACATGTGCTCTCCTGGCCACCTCGGCTAGTGTGTCGACCATGGCTCTGTTGCTCTCATCGTATTCTTCTCTTGGTCTCCTGCAGTTCTGTGGTGGGTTGTACATTACTGCAATTATCACCTTATGTCCCTCAGACTGGATTGTTCCTACTAAGTATCCCTTTCACCCGTGCCATCCATTCCTTCCATTTTCTCAAAACCCCACTGGCTTTTAATGAGCAGTGCAACTCCTCCTCCCCCTCTCCTCCCTCTGTCTTTCCTGAGGATTTGATATCCGGGTGGAAAGATTGAATCTGTTATATTCTGGTGATTTTGTTTCTGTGAGTGCTATTATGTCTGGGATGTCTCCTTGATTCTTTCATGCCACTCCTCATACTTATTTGTTATTCCATCTGCATTTGTAAACCAATCCTTCAACTTCTTTTCTAAGACTGTGGTCTGGGAGGTGTATTGGGGTTGGGGAAGTGGGAGACCTGATAAGGAACTATGGGTGGTTTGCTGTGGGGTGGAGTTTGTAATGTAGTGGGTGGGGCATTGGATATGACATGGGTGTTTTGGTTTAGAGTGTTTGGCTGCACTGGGGTTGACCTGGTTGGGAGGCTTCTATAGAAGCTGTGAGGGAGGTTGTATTTGATCTTCTTCCTGTGGTCTGGGATCTCCTGTCTGTCTTCTCCATCCCCTCTCTTTCCTCCTTCGCCTTTGTATCATCTCTCTCAGTTTCCGCCTTTCGTCTTGTGTTCTGTCGCGGTCGAGATACACCTTCCTGTATTCCGGCATGTCCCTTAATTGTGCTTTCTCCCACAGTATCCTGTTCTGAGTCGATTCTGCCTTGAAGGTCACTTTCACTGGCCGGGTTCTTTTTTTTACAAACCCCCCTATTCTCCGAAAATTTTTCCAGCTGGTCATGTCGTCTTCTCCGATTACTTTCATGATGCTTTCAATTGCTTTTTTTCCCCCTTGTTTTCTTGCTTCATATGTTTCCCCTTCAACTTCCTGTAGCCCATACACAAAGACTGACCTCACCCTTTCATTCTCCCACTGCATATCCCTGTGTATCCCCTCATTCAATTTGATTTCCTCCATTTCAGCTTTCCTTTCTTCAGTTTCACTAGCTACTGTACATGGGCTCAGTGGCCTGTCATTTTCCCTTCTCGGCTTTCCCTTGGCTCTGTTGTGGTCTTTTAGGGCCTCCACATATAGCTTAGCTCTTTCATTTACTACAGTCTCCACTGATAGAGCTTCTACATGCAGTTTTGCTCCTTCTGTCCCTACAGTCCCCTTATTTGTGGCTGAGGTAGCGGTCTCTGTTGTCAATCCCATAATGTTCTTTAGCTCTTTAGGCTGTTTCTGATTTTCCAGTTCCTCTTCTAAGCTCTGTATCCTGGCCTCTGCTGCTTTGACTTTCACCTCCCACTTCCTGCTTTCCATGTCTATCCTCTCTTCCATTCTCATGCTAAGTTCTTCTAGTTTCTTTTCCCATTCTTGTTCCCTTTTTGTGAGCTCTGCTGCCCAATCTTCCTTTGCAGTTCCCTCCTCCTGTCCCTTGGGTTTTCTTGTTGCTCTCTGGCAACCCATTTTTTTATCCTGATTGCCTCAGAGTGGGAAACCTATGTAATTCTGTATGTTAGGTTAGTATTGTATATGTCAGAGTGTGGGGGGGAGGTAGAGGAGGAACTGTGGCTATATGGGAGAGTAGTGGGAGGGAGAGTGGGAAGGAGAGTGAAGCAAGTGGTAAGTGGGTGAGTGGGAGAGGAGAGGTGGGGAGGGGGAGGGTGAAAGAGGGAGGGGAGGGATCAGTGAAGGAGTGAGATATCGGTGGGGGAGGGGGGGAGTGTATGTGTGTGTGTGTGTGTGTGTGTGTGTGTGTGTGTGTGTGTGTGTGTGTGTTTGTGTGTGTATTGTGTGTGTATTGTGTGTGTTGTGTGTGTGTTGGTGTGTGTGGGGGGTGGGGGGGGGGGGGGGGGTGTGGGTGGTGTGTGGGTGAGTGTGTGGGTGGGTGTGTGGGTGTGTGTGTGGGTGGGTGTGTGGGTGGGTGTGTGTGGGTGTGTGTGGTGGTGTGTGTGGGGTGTGTGTGGGTGTGTGTGGGTGTGTGGTGTGTGTGGGTGTGTGGGTGTGTGTGTGGGTGTGTGTGGGGTGTGTGTGTGTGGGTGGGTGTGGGTGTGTGTGGGTGTGTGGTGGGTGGTGGGTGTGTGGGTGGGTGTGTTGGGTGTGGGTGGGTGTGTGGGTGTGTGTGGGTGTGTGTGGGTGTGTGGGTGTGTGTGGGTGGTGTGGGTGGGTGTGGTGTGGGGGTGTGTGGGTGGGTGTGTGGGTGGGTGGGTGTGTGGGTGGGTGTGTGTGGGTGTGGGTGGGTGTGTGGGTGTGTGTGGGGTGGTGGGTGTGTGTGGGTGGGTGTGGGTGGGTGTTGTGGGGGTGTGTGGGGGGGGTGTGGGGGGGGTGTGGGTGGTGTGTGGGGGTGTGTGTGTGGTGTGTGGGTGTGTGGGTGTGTGGGTGTGTGTGGGTGTGTGGGTGTGTGTGGGTGTGTGTGGGTGTGGGTGTGTGTGGGTGTGTGTGGGTGTGTATGGATGTGGTTGGTGTGTGTGGGTGTGTGTGTGTGGGTGGGTTGGGTGTGTGTGGGGTTGTGGTGTGTGTGTGTTGGTGTTGTGGGTGTGTGGGTGAGTGTGGGTGTGTGTGGGTGTGCGTGCGCACACTAGCTTACGCTACTCTTTTGAAGATTATAAAAAATTTTCACATCAATTCCTTATTAATATGCACTAATATATACTATATAATATTATTGCGTACACTTGTGTTTGTGTGTGTGGTGTTTACTAGCTTGTCGTTCTTTTAAAAAGAGGGGGGGATCACGTTAACACTATTTGTTATTGTTGTGTTTCACCGGTACTCTCCCGGCCCAGATCTCCGCACACTACGCTACTTTACTTTTGAAGATTATGGGATTATTTTTTCTCACTCAATTCCTTATTAATATATACTGTTTATTATAACAATAATTACGGGTGCACACGTGTGTTTGTATGTGCGTACTTGTTTACTAGCTGTCCCTCAGAAAAACGGGGGGGTGGTTCACTAGCTACACAACTCTTCTGGATTTACCTGGCGATATTTAGATAATTTACTAACCACTATCTATCTCCTGTACTGAAATAGGGAAGAGAGATGGTATAGCATACACCAGCAGGGAGAGACACTGAGACTTTAGACACTAACCAAAATTAACCACAAATAGGCAAGTGATGTCGTCTGCACAACAATGGAGGTTCCTGCTGGTCGGCTGATATCAACTCCTTCACTTTGTAACTCCTTCAGGAACTTTATCATGCATTCAAGTTTTATTTTCTTTTCTTTAAGACTTGGTATTCCCTCTTTTTTCTTTAGTACAGTATTAGGTCATAACAAGTCTGATGATGTTAGCTACCTTCACAACACCAACAGCTGGGGATTGACTAATTTTTTTCTTACTTTCAGTATTTACTTAATCACTCTTTTATGACCTTATCACTACACTGCTGCTATAATCAACCAACATATGTATTGGTTAATATTTCAGATCACACCGTTAACCCAATTAACTGTTTGGATATTTTGTGTCAACACTGCGGCCAGTAGCCTGTCATCTGACTGCTACCCTCCCTCACTCAAATTTCATTCAATTTAAATGTAAAATTCTTGATCCTATCACATTATTCGCACTCTTGAAAGCTATTACACTCTTGTAGGTATGTTCACTGATTCACTCACGTACGATGACCGCTAATAATATCTTAGGACAGCACTAAAACGCTAAATCCTGGGAGCACTAATTTAGCGATACTGCTTCACGTGTGTGTGTGTGTGTGTGTGTGTGTGTGTGTGTGTGTGTGTTAGGTGGTCATAGAGTTTTGTGAATATCTTGATTATAGTGATTTTAGTGGACTTGAGATGCATTTGTGGATGTGAAATGTGATTTTTGTGTGTGTTCTGAAGAGGTGTGTGGATGATGGTGTGATGGCGAGGGATATGGGAGGGTTGTAAATTAGAAATATGGGGAATTTTACTGAAAATAAAAGGTAATGTGTGAATATTTAAAAAGAAATTAAGAAATGAAAAGTTATGATATATGGAAAAGAATGGAGGGTGTTGAAACATGTCGCAATAGTTGGGTAGTTGATGCGAGTATAATATTAATTTATGTGGATACAAGGAGATGGGTATGGAAGGATTTTATAGAATTTTAGTACTGTAGGGAGGAATGGAGTACTTTTAAGATTCAGTAAAAAGAAGGGGGGGAAAAATGTGAATAAATTGGTAATTGATGAGGGTTGTGGGTAATGTAGTCGAATTAGAGATACCGAAAAAGATGATATAAGTGGGTTGTTTTTGTGACTTTTTCTGATGAAATTAGGTTAAAACGAGAAAAAAATTGTGGGATGTGGGTGATGTGGGGTGTTGTGACTTTTCTGATGAAATTAGTTGAAATGAGAAAAAATTGTGGGTAAAGTGGGTTGTGGGTGTTTACCTGGAGTTTACCTGGAGAGAGTTTCGGGGGTCAACGCCCCCGCGGCCCGGTCTGTGACCAGGCCTCCTGGTGGATCAGCGCCTGATCAACCAGGCTGTTGCTGCTGGCTGCACGCAAACCAACGTACGAGCCACAGCCCGGCTGATCAGGAACTGACTTTAGGTGCTTGTCCAGTGCCAGCTTGAAGACTGCCAGGGGTCTGTTGGTAATCCCCCTTATGTGTGCTGGGAGGCAGTTGAACAGTCTCGGGCCCCTGACACTTATTGTATGGTCTCTTAACGTGCTAGTGACACCCCTGCTTTTCATTGGGGGGATGGTGCATCGTCTGCCAAGTCTTTTGCTTTCGTAGTGAGTGATTTTCGTGTGCAAGTTCGGTACTAGTCCCTCTAGGATTTTCCAGGTGTATATAATCATGTATCTCTCCCTCCTGCGTTTTCCCGGAATACAGGTTTAGAAACCTCAAGCGCTCCCAGTAATTGAGGTGTTTTATCTCCGTTATGCGCGCCGTGAAAGTTCTCTGTACATTTTCTAGGTCGGCAATTTCACCTGCCTTGAAAGGTGCTGTTAGAGTGCAGCAATATTCCAGCCTAGATAGAACAAGTGACCTGAAGAGTGTCATCATGGGCTTGGCCTCCCTAGTTTTGAAGGTTCTCATTATCCATCCTGTCATTTTTCTAGCAGATGCGATTGATACAATGTTATGGTCCTTGAAGGTGAGATCCTCCGACATAATCACTCCCAGGTCTTTGACGTTGGTTTTCGCTCTAATTTTGTGGCCAGAATTTGTTTTGTACTCTGATGAAGATTTAATCTCCTCATGTTTACCATATCTGAGTAATTGAAATTTCTCATCGTTGAACTTCATATTGTTTTCTGCAGCCCACTGAAAGATTTGGTTGATGTCCGACTGGAGCCTTGCAGTGTCTGCAGTGGATGACACTGTTCATGCAGATTCGGTGTCATCTGCCAAAGGCGACACGGTGCTGTGGCTGACCATCCTTGTCTATGTCGGATATGAGGATGAGGAAAACAAGCTGGGAGTCGTACTGTGCCTTGTGGAACAGAGCTTTTCACCGTAGCTGCCCTCGGTCTTTTACTATGTTGACGACTACTCTCTGTGTTCTGTTAGTGAGGAAATTATAAGATCCATCGACCGAATTTTCCTGTTATCCTTTAGCACGCAATTTTTCGTGCGCTATTCTACCGCCATGGTCACATTGTCGGAAGGCTTTTGCAAAGTCTCGTTATATTACAACTGCATACTTTTTGTCTTCTTTTGCATTTAGGGTGACCTTGTGCCTATTTCTGATGAAATAGTTTAAAACGAAATAAATTGTGGGTTGTGGGGTGTTGCTGGGTTGTATATGGGTGTTGTGGGTGTGTGTGGTGTGTGGGTTGTTGTTGTTATGGACTTTCTGATGAAATTAGCCTAAACGAGAAAAATTGTGGGTTGTGGGTGATGTTGGGTTTGTGGGTTTTGTTGTTGTGACTTTCTGAGATGTACTGTGCCCCCTTATTAATTTTATTGAAATTAAAGGGTTAAAACGAGAAAAAATTGTTGGGTGTTGTGGGGTGTGTGTGTTGTGCGTGTGTGTGTTAGGTGTCATGAGTTTTTTTGTGAAAATCTTGGTTACACGTGTTGACATTAGTTAAAACGAGTAAAATTTGTTGGTAATTGATGGAGGGTAGTGTAGTCGAATTAGAGTTACCGAAAAAAGTAGAATATAGTGGGTTGTGATGGAATTAGTTTAAAAAACGATATTCAAAGTGTTTTGAAGGGTGTCTAGGGTGTATTGTGAGTATTCAAATGTTTTTATGAGTGTGTTTTGGGGATAGTTCATAAGGACAGTGTTTGAGGTTAGTTTTTTGACTTTTTTTCTGATGTAATGTGTCCCTTAATAACTTTAATGAACTAAAAGGGTTAAAAACGAGAAAATGCCTAGTCTGGAGACTGAGGGTGAGTTTGTGATAATGTAAGTTATAAAAATGTGTAAGTGTAGTAAATTTGAGCTGTCAAATCTTATTTGGAGTAATCAAATGATGTTTTGGAAGTGTTTCGGGGTGTTATTGAATGTTCAAATGTTTTTGAGGTATTCAAGGTGTTTTGAGGTGTTCAAGGGTGTTTGAAGGTGTTTGAGGGTTGTTTTTTGAATTCAGCGGTGTTTTAGTATTCTGTGGTTATTTGATGGAGTACTCAAATAGGTTTTGAGAATGTAAGTGTTTTGAAGGTGTTCAAGAGTGATTTTGAAGGTGTGTAAGGGTGTTTGAAGGTGTGAAGGGTGTTTTGATTGAATTAGGTGTTTTAGTAGTATCAGTGGTGTAATTGGGAGTACTCCAATAGTGTTTTTGGAAATGTTCAAAGGTGTTCAAAGGTGTTTTGAAGGTGTTGAAGGGTGTTTTGATTGAATTCAGCGGTGTTTTAGTGTATTCAGTGGTGTATTGGGAGTACTCAAATTGTGTTTTTTGGAAGGTTTCATGGTGATTTTGGGGTTGTTTTGAGTGATTCAGTGGTGTTTTAGTATTCAGTGGTGTATTTGGGAGTACTCAAATGGTGTTTTTGGAAGTGTTTCAGTGTTGTTTGGAAATGTTCAAAGGTGTTCAAAGGTGTTTTTGAGTGTGTTCAAATGTTGTTGTTTTTTGAAGGTGATCAAGGGTGTTCAAGGGTGTTTTGAAGGTGTTCAAAGGTGTTTTGAGGTTATTCAAAGGTGTTTTGAAGGTGTTCAAGGGTGTTTATGTGAGTATTCAAAGGTGTTTTTTGAAGGTGTACAAATGTTATGAGAGTTTATGAAAGTGTTCAAAGGTGTTTTGAGTGTGTTCAAATGTTGTTTTGAAGGTGTTCAAGGGTGTTTTGAAGGTGTTCAAGGGTGTTTTGAAGGTGTTCAAAGGTGTTTTGAGGTTATTCAAAGGTGTTTTGAAGGTGTTCAAAGGTGTTTTTTGAAGGTGTACAAATGATTATGAGAGTACTTATGAAGGTGTTCAAATGATGTGCAAGAGTACTTATGAAGGTGTTCTGGGAGTATTCAGAGGTGATTTGGGGGTGTTCGAATGATGTTTTGGAGTATTTCAGTGTTGTTTGGAAATGTATAAAGGTATTTTTGTGAGTATTCAAATGATTTAAAGAGTGGTTTTGAAGGTGTTCAAAGATAATAGTGTCGTATTTTAATATTAACTTCGTAAATATGTAAAATTTTGATAGTGAATTTAACGAAGTGGATGTAAGCGCTGTGGTAGACTTTCTGATCTGCATGGGTCGCCTTATAAACTTTAATGAACTAAAAGTGAAAACGAGAAAAATTGGGGGTATGAGTGAAAATTGTGAGTGGTTGGTTGAGTGTGAGGGTTATGGGAGGGTGGGGAGGAGGTTACTTCTGGGAGGTGACCCTGAGATGAAATAGTTCAAAAATGTCAGACATGTGTTGTACGGAGAAATTGTGGGGATTAACGAAAAAAAGTGTCCCCTTATTAACTTGAATGAACTAAAAGGATTCGACAGATTCAGCCTGGTGCGCGTGACGTCACTGCTATGTCGCCCCTTATTAATTATAAGGGTATAAAAGATTCACCAGTGTGCTGGGTCCACACGTGACGTCAACTGACCGCCGAGTAAACACCCTTCATTAGACCTGTCGTAAGCCATGTCCCCCTAGAGGAGTCTATTTGAAATGCTAAATTACCCAGAGGGGGGGATTCCAAAAACTATCCGAGGAATATTCGAAAACCCCACTAGGGGGGAATCCAAAAAAAACTTGAACCAAGGAGATGAGAATTTCGAAAACCCCATAGGGGGATCCAAAAAACTTGATCCTAGGAGATGGAGTCATGGAATTGTCGAAAATTTGATCCGTAGGAGAATGGAGAATTTCGAAAACCCGAAGGTGGGGGGAAAAAAAATTCCAAAAACTTATCCGAGGAGATGGATCATGGTAATGACGAGAAAAATTTGGGTGAAAGAGGGGTACCCAAAACAAACTTGATCCAAGGGAGATGGAGAAAATTTCGAACAAACCCCATAGGGGGGACTCCAAAAAACAAGACAACCGAGGAGATGGAAATTTCGAAAACCCCATAGTGGGGAATCCAAAAACCTTGAATCCAATTGAAATAGGAGAATTCGAAAACCCATAGAGGAATCCAAAACTTGTATTATCGAGAAAAATTTTTGATTGGGGGTGAAAAGTGGAAGGGACCCTTAAAATTTGATCTGCGGAGATGAGGACTTTTCGAAACCCCCATAGGGGGGGAATCCAAATACTTGGTAATATTCGAAGAAAATTTTGGGATGGGTGGAAAGTGGAGAGGGGGAACCTTAAAACTTGATCCGAGGAGAAGGAGAGCACTAGAAAATGAAATTCAAAAAAAATTCGAAACCCCATAGGGGAGAATACCAAAAAACCTTGATCCAAGGAGATCATAAGAAAAAAAATTCGAGCGCGGGGGCGATCCGGACGACGCTGCAGAAGGCGCAGCAGAAGGCGCGGGCGGGGCTCAGCGAAGGGCGCGGGCGGCGCGCGGGCTGCGGGGCGCGGCGGGCGGGCACGCGCGTCGGGGGTCGAGCGAAGGACGCGGGCGGGCGCGCCGGCGCGACGGCGCGCGGGGGCGGGGGTCGCGAAGGGGGTCGTGGCAGGGGTACTGGGGTTGGGGGTCAAGGGTGAGTAGTCACGAGGGCGAGGTCAAGGTCAAACCGGAAGTACCACCTAGGTGTGACAAGGTGACCCACCAGCCGCTGGTCCTAGACCGGAAGGGATGCTCTGTAGAAGGCCTAAACCGGCGGGATGCGCCCCAGTGGAAGGCCCTCAACCGAAGGGAATGCTCCAGAAGAAAAAGTTGACTATCTTATAAATATAATGCATATTAGGTTTTTTTCACTTCTTTTTCTTAATCAGCTCTTGTTCTTTTTTTTTCCTCTATTTTTCATAGTGAAGTGGAAAAAACCTCTTTCCCCCCTCCGTAAGCCATGCGTGTCATTAAGCGACTAAAATCCCGGGAGCAATGAGCAAGTAACCCTTTCTCCTGTAGACCATTCACTAAAATCAAAGAAAAACTTATAAAACAGGGATGCTTGATTGCGTGGATGTAGTGCGGATGACAAGAAAGATGATGCTGATGTTATGAATTGAAAAGAAGTTGGATGTCCGGCCCTAAGCGAAGAACAAAGACAGAATGGTAGGAGTGAGCTTTCAGTGGAGGAAATAACTCTCTCATATTACTGAGAAGAGTTAAGCTAAAGAAGGGATAGCATAATTTTGAAGGACCAGTATGGAAAGAGGAAGAGGGAATATAAATGTGTTAAATACAAGGTTTATGTGGATAAAATAAGGTTGGATGTAAAAAAGTGGTCATAATAAGTGTATGCCCCTGAGAAAGGGGGAGTGTGAGGGAGAGAGAGAGAGTTTTTGGGAAAGATTTTAAAGCGAATGTTAGGAACCTTTAAACCCAAGTGAAGAGTAATTGTGGTAAGGGCCAAAATGCTAAATAGGAGAAACATTTAGACTTTTTAGAGAGTGTTTGGTGGGTAATTTGGGGGGTCCCGGGTGAAATGATAAGGGGCCCCTTTTGAAGCTTTTTTTAAAGTGGTTTAGTTACAAGTAATACTATTTTATAAAAAAGGGAAATAAAAAGTATACAAAATGTTGGACTATGTATTGGTAGAAAAAAGTGTTCAGTGACATCAGGATGTACAATTTAAGAGGGGCCACATTTATATAGATCATTTTCTATTGTAGTACAATGAAGAAAAAGGTAGGAGATACAAGGAAAAATAGAACAGCAAATCAGAGAGGGGGAAAGGTGTATAAACTAAAAGAGGAGGCAGTTAGGGTAAGATATAACAACTATTGAAGGGTAGATGGGCGTGAGAGTACAGGGAATGGGGTCGAAGAGGGAGGGTAGGTTTAAAAAGTAGTTTAGAGTGTTCAGCAGAAGTTTGTGGTTTCAGGGAAAATGGGTGCGGGAGGGAAAAACAGCGATTGGTGGAAAGATGATGTAAAGAGAGTAGTAAGGGGGAAAAAGTTTCATAGAGGATTTTTTCAAAGTAGAAGTGATGCAAGGAGGGAAAGTATATGGAGAGAAAAAAAGAAGTTAATAGGTGGTGAAGAATGTAAAAACAGAGTAAAGAGAGATGGGTCAGATGTTTTCAACAAAATTTTTTGAAAATAAAAAAAGTTTGGAGTGGATTAACAAGTTAAGGGAAACCCAGAGAACAAATGGGTTTGACAGTTTAAAAAAAGGGGGAGAGAGTTATTTTAAAAGAAGAGTTTGAGGTATCGGGAATGGAGGGGGAAATTTTTAGGAAATTTTTTATTAAATGTTTATGAAGAAGGGAAGCTGTGATTTGTGTATAGGGCAAGGAGGAAAACATCTTGTGGAGTGAGGAAGAGCCAGTTTGTGTGGGGATGTGTTCGTGAGGCAGGGGTAGAATGAAAGGGGTTTAAGGCAGTTGGGAGAGGAAGAGGGTAAGGGACAGGGATTGGCAGAGAGATGCATAGTTCCCTTGTATAAAGGCAAAGGGGATAAAAGAGAGTGCAAAAAAATTATGGGGAATAATTGGCCAACACTATTGTATGAGTGTAAGCAGGGGAGAATTTTGCAACGAAGAAGGGGAGGCAGGGGAGATGTCAGTCG
Organism: Cherax quadricarinatus; assembly: GCF_026875155.1. NCBI lineage: Eukaryota > Metazoa > Arthropoda > Malacostraca > Decapoda > Parastacidae > Cherax > Cherax quadricarinatus. Next base: position 2,662,719 of record NC_069409.1, read on the forward strand.
ATGTGTGTGAATATAATGCAAAAAACGAGTTTTAAAATTTAGGAAAAGGGGAGATTCCCAAAAAATTTATCCAAGGGCTGAGGGGGGGTTTGGGTGAGGGGTTCGGACATGTAGGGAAAAGGGAAAAAACAGAAGATTTTGAGAGTGTACAAATCTTTTGGAGGGAAAGGGGGGATAGGGGTCGGCCCTGGAAGGTTGGAGGGAGGGATGAAGGAGTTTTGTGTGCGAGGGGCTGGGATTTCCAGAGGCGTGCGGAGCGTTTTTGAAGGAGTGAATGAGACAAATGGCTTTTAACCCTTGGTGTGTTGGAGTGGAGCAAAGCTCATTTTAAAGGGGATTCGGGAAAAAACCGGCAGGCCATTGGTTTAAAAAGGGGAAGTACAGTGCCTGCACTTGAAGGAAGGGTGCTAATGTTGCATTTTAAAAATGTGTGTAAAGCCCCCTTCTGGCAAGACAGTGATGGAGTGAGATATGAAGTTTTTTTTTTCGGGCCACCCTCCCTTTTGGTGGGAATCGGCCAGTGGATAATAAAATAAAAATGTAACAATAGAAATAATATTATATATTTATACATGTGTTTTGGGGTTGTGGGGTGAGTGTGTGTGTTCACCTATTTGTACTCATATTTTTGGTTGCGGGGTCGGTCACGCTCCTGGCCCCGCTCTTCGCTGATTGCTACTAGGTCCTCTCTCCCTGCCCATGAGCTTTTCATACCTCCCCTTTAAAAATTATTAGGGTTCCCGCCTCCGCTAAAGCACTTCTAGGCTTTCCCCCGGCCCGATATTATGACTGAAGAAATACTTCCCAACACCCTTTGATTCATCTAGCTTCAATTCCCAAACGTGGTCTTTTTGTGTCTGTGTCCTTTTTTGGAAAAAACCGTTTTTCCACCTTGTCTATTCCGCGCAGTTTTTTATTTTCGTTATCATGTCCCCTGACCCTTGTCCCCCAGTGGTCAGGCCGATTTCCCCCCCAACTTTCTTCGTTTGGACAATCCCGTAGCTTGGGACTAGTCTTGTTGCAAACCTTGCACTTTCTCTAAATTTTTTGACGGCTTGCGGGGTTTGGGTTCCAAACTGGTGTGCATACTCCAGTATGGGCCTGACTTTAAAAGGGTTTCCGAGTTTTAAACGAATCCTTACTGAGGTATCGGAACGCTATCCGTAGGTTGCCAGGCGCCCGTATGCTGCACAGTTTTCTGATTGATGTGCGCCTCAGGGGAAAAGTCGGGGGTTATACTCACCCCCCGATTTTTTCCTTTAGTGAGGGTTTTCAGTCTTTAGCAACTAAAAAATATTGTGTCTGCGGTCTTCTTTTCCCTTCCCCCATCTTCATGCTTTGCTTTGGGGGTTAAAAACAGGGCCAGTTGCGGACCATTGTTGTAGCTTGCCCGGTTTCTTTGTAGTCCTGCTTGATCCTCATTTCCCTTTTTAATTTTTCTCATTAATTTTGCATCATCTGCAAACAAGGGCACTTTTGAGTCTACCCTTCCGTTATTCGTTAATATACCCAAAACAGCACGGTCCTAGGACTGCCCCCGTGGAAAAACCCCCCTTGTCACAGGGCCCATCGCACCCCCGTCGCGTACCATGACTGTTTTTTGCCCCCCTGTCAGGATTCTTTCCTTGCAGTGCCTTTTTGTTATGTGTGTGACCTTAGCTTTGCAGTAACCTCTTGTTATGAACTGTTTCGAAAAGGGCCCTTTTTGCAGTCCAAAAAATGCAGTCGATCCACCCCCCTTTTCTCTTGTCTTCTTCTGTCACCTTGTCATTTAAAACTCTAATAGGTTGGACACGGATTTTCCTTCCCTGAAACCCCGTGGTTGCAATTATACACTTGTTTCTTTCAGGTGCCCACATCTCCTCCTGAGTCTCTCTACCCTTTCTATATACACGTTAGTGGTACGGGCTGTGTTTTGTACCCCCATGTCTTCCATTTTTTTAAAATGGGACACATTTGCCTTTTATACCTCAGGAGTTGCCCAGTTTCAAATGTTGTTGAGTCTTTTTTAATGGGACCACAATACTTGCTCCCTCTTTAAGGACCCATGGAGAGAGTTTTCTGGTCCCACCGCCTTTTTAGGGGTCAAGTTCGCATTGCACTTTTACCTCCTCTGGTTATAGTACCTCACCAGCACTTGCTGGGTGGCCCCCTGTTTGATTTTCCCGGAGCCTATGGTTCCACGTAAAACCCCTTTAAATCTTGTGTTGACTCCCGACATACCTTTGGTCGTTTCTTGTGAATTCCCATCTCCCTTCCCCAGTCTGATTTCCTGGTCCGACTGTTTTTTCCTCCTGATGTGGCAAAACACTTGGGGCATCTTTATTTTGATGCTATGTCATTTTCATATTGTCTTGAGCTTCCTTTTTATCTGTGCATATTCGTTTCTGGCTCTTCGGTATTTCTTTATTTTCCTGAGTTCTCTGTCTTCTGTTACTTTGCATTCTCTAGTACACCTTGTTTATTGCCTCCCTCACCTTTGGTGTGAACCAAGGACTCATTCTGTTCTTCCATTTATTCTGTTTCTTGGAACAATCCGCTCTCTGCCTCTTGCATTTTGTTGCTACTAAGTCATCATTTCGTGTACTGGTTTTCTGTCAGTTCCCTCTCCACTGAATGTCTTGATGGAAGATCCTCATTGCCTGAGTAGTTCCTCCTTTTTGTAGTTTGTTTGTTCCAGCTTATTCCTGTTACTCTCTCTACTTGGAGCTCAACTATGTAGTCGAGCAGAGACCACATCATCACTAGCTCCCAGGGGCCTTTCATACATGATACCCCCGATGTCCGAACTACTCAAGGTGAATACAAGTCCAGTCTTGCAGGTTCATTCTCTCCTCTCTCTCTGGTAGGTGTCTCTAACATGTTGATGCATGAGGTTTTCCAGTAACCAACATCCATCATCTTGGTTCTCCATGTTTCGGGACCCCATGGGGCTCTAGTTTCCCAGTCAATCTATTGTGATAGTGAAAATCACCCATAATAGTAACTTTTGCTTCCCCCACGTGTGCCTTTCCTTGGCACCTCGGGCTAGTGTGTCGATCATTGCTATGTTGCTCTAATCGTATTCTTCTCTTGGCTCCATTGGCAGTTCTGTGGTGGGTTGTACATTACTGCAATTATACTTATGTTCCTTCAGACTGGATTGTTCCTACTAAGTAGTCCCGTTCGCCCGTGCCATCCATTCCTTCATTTTCTCAAAAACCCCACTGGTTTTTAATAAGCAGTGCAGCACCTCCTCCCCCTATCCTCCCTCTGTCCTTTCCTGAGGATTTGGATTCCGGATGGAAAGATTGAATATGTTATTACTTGTATGAGTTTTGTTTCGTGAGTGCATTTGTCTGGGGATGTCTCCTTGATTCGTTTCGTGCCATCTCTATACTTGTTTGTTATTCCATTGCATTTGTTTACCACACTTCAACTTCTTTTCTAAAGACTGTGGTCTGGGACGTATATGGGGTTGGGGAAGTGGGAGACCTGATAAGGAACTATGGGTTGTTGCTGTGGGGGTGGAGTTTGTAATGTAGTGGGTGGGGGCATTGGAGATGGCATGGGTGTTTTTATTTAGAGTGTTTGGTTGCACTGGGGTTGACCTGGTTGGGAGGCTTCTATAGGAAGTTGTGAGGGAGGCTGTATTTGATCTTCTTCCTGGGTCTGGGATCTCCTGTCTGTCTTCTCCATCCCCTCTCTTTCCTCCTTTCGCTTTTGTACCATCTCTCTCAGTTTCTGCCTTTCTTCTTGTGTTCTGTTGTGGTCGAGATACACCTTCCTGTATGCCGGCATGTCCCTTAATCAAACCCCCCTATTCTCCGAAAATTTTCCAGCTGGGTCATGTCGTCTTCTCCTATTGCTTTCATGATGCTCTCAATTGCTTTTTTTTCCCCTTGTTTTCTTGCTTCATATGTTTCCCCTTCAACTTCCTTAAGCCCATACACGAAGACTGACCTCACCCTTTCATTCTCCCACTGCATATCCCTGTGTATCCCCTCATTTAATTTGGTTTCCTCCACTGCAGCTTTCCTTTCTTCAGTTTCACTAGCTAATGTACTTGGGCTCAGTGGCCTGTCATTTTCCCTTCTCGGCTTTCCTTGGGCTCTGTTGTTGTCTGTTAGGGCCTTCACATAAAGCTTAGCTCTTTCATTTACTACAGTCTCCTCTGATAGAGCTTCTCCATGCAGTTGTGCTCCTTCTTTCCCTACTGTCCCCTTATTTGTGGCTGAGGTAGCAGTCTCTGTTGTCAATCCCAAAATGTTCTTTAGTTCTTTAGGCTGTATCAGATTTTTCAGTTCCTCTTCTAAACTCTGTATCCTAGCCTCTGCTGCTTTGACATGCACCTCCCACTTCCTGCTTTCCATATCTAACCTCTCTATTTATTTTAGCCTAACCCAACTAAGTATGTTTTAGATTTGTTTACAGTAATTTAATACTAAACAAACACAGTGAAATATATTTTTTTCGTTAGGTTCAGAATGATTTTGGCGAAATTATTGCATACACAAATTTTCACTTGTCCTATATTGCAAGATGAGCGTTGCTACTTAAGCCAAGATCGCAAGTTCTGCGTATTCGGCACGACACATATATATATATATGTATATTTTATATATATATATTTTACATATATATATATATATATATATATAATATATATATATATATATATATATATATATATATATATATATTATATATATATATATATTAATAATAATAATAATTCTTAATATTATTATTATTATTATTATTGTTGTTATTATTCCTATTAAGATAATCTTAAAAAAAATTAATAGCTCCGTGAATTATACTCTGGGTTCAGTGGGTATAGAAGTTTCAAAGGTATTCTTCCAACGAGTCATTATAAGTTCCTTAGCTACTTCAATATTAATGATTACTTTCCAGCTGGGTTGGAGTCACTATGGTTACATTATCTTCAACAGATTCGTAAGCATAACAGTGTTCCACTATCAAAATATACCAGTTTACAGTAATCAAAAGACCTTCAAAGTAAGATGTAAAGTTGTGCATAAAACTAAGACGAGTATTCACTCTTGTGAATACTCTTTAGAAAGATAGTGAATTACCATAAATAATAAATAAATAATTTAATAAGACTTTCTCGTTCAGTAATTCTTTCACAGCTTCGTTTTTTTTCATCATTTCTTTGCTAACATTAACAATCATAAACAAAACTCTTCGGGAAAATATTAGTCTTTCAATTCTGGAGACCTGATCTTGGGACAAAAAGATTTTTGGCAGACAGTTCTGAAGCCTAGATAACATTATGGGAGTTACAGTAAGCAGAAATCAAAAGCCAAGACAACGGTGCCTAAATGTGTTCACATTTCGCCACACAGCGGCGTCATTAGTCCAATACAAAGAATGGTGACGATCAGAAGGCTTTTCATGTAATCAGTCCCTTAGCGCAGAGTCGATGTGTTCAGTCCATCAATCTTGAAAAGAATACAAAATATACGGGAAGTATATAAGTCCATTCATCGCACATATTCTTTATTATTTTCAAGACTGATGGGCTCATTACATTGACTCCACGCTGAGGGACTGATTACCTCAAACTCCTTCTGATCTTCACCATTCATGCTTTTATTGGACTGATGAAGCCACTGTGCGGCGGAACGTTTCCACAATAAGGATGCCGAAGTGTTACACATGTGTCTAATTTATCAACTTGTCGGTTATCTGGACCATTTATACACTCATTTAGATTATGCAGCTTAATTTTGGTCACCATACTGGAGAATGGATATAAATGCATTGGTGAATATTTAGAGGTGCAGAAAAAAGATTTACAGTCAAAACGTTTCGCTCTTTGTATGTTTATATCAAGTCAGTGCAATGGGTTGAGGCCCACACCGCTGAAAACTTCCCTGGATTTAACCAATGTTTGGCAAACTTCACAAGTTAACTTTTACGGTTATTCACATATCCGTCACCCACCTCACTAACGGTTCTCACTCCGCCTATATATTCCCCAGGCTTGGTCTCCACGTGAGAAATTGTCTATATTAAGTTTCCTTCCTTCCATCCTGGCCTTGTGTTACAAAGCATTTTGTAATTCTTGTGCCCAGAGTACAATTAACTAAGGAAAAAAGTGGAATTCGAAAGGAAAGTGACACGTGGACATAGTGTTTACATTAAACAAAATGGTCAAGACAAGTCGCAATACTGTGGTTTGATTAATTCACAATTAATCAAAATTGGAGAGAACTTTAGATAACGTCTCTTTCTCTACCGAACAATTATCCAGAGAGTGCAACGGACCAGTCAAGTAGTAGCAGCAGCAACACTCACAGCAAGAGGCATTATTGAACTTCTCCAGCGCTCGGACGTAATGTCTGCAGCTGGGGGTGACTCCAAAAGGGTCCTGTAGTGCTTGCTGCCTTTGCACCTACTGACGTCGTCTGCTGGTATGCAGCTGCGACACCCTTCGAGCCCAGTGTGGGCGGGGTTTATGGCAGCACAAGGTGCCTAGCTTCTCCCTCTGAGCTCCATGGCGGCGGGGATTGGGGCTAGGCCTGGGGACAGTTGGTCCCAGTTTAAACTTGTACTTTAAAAGTTGCTGAGAAAGTGTCTGTGAGAAGTATTAGCAAGAAAAGTGTTCACAAAGTGCCTATAAGAACGTTGTTTTAGGAGCACATAACGATGTTGATAATGGTATAGCGTTTTTTAAGTGATGATTATAAGCAGTGATAACAAAGTGTTCGTAACAAGTGTTGGTAAAAAGTGCTGATAAAAATACTTCAAACAGGAGTATTACTAACACGATCGTTAATGACAAGTGTTAATAACAAGAACGTTGATAACAAGTGATAACAGGAGCTGAGAGCGAGAGTGTTGACAACCACATTGTTGAGAAGTGGTGAAAACGATATTTGATAAGAAATGTTGATGGCGAGTGTTGCTAGCAAGAAAGTTGCTGACAAGTGTTGCAAATCAGCGTTGCTTAAGACGTTGATACACGTGCTGACAAGTGTCGTCAGCGCGAGAGTTGCTAACGCAAGTGTCGTTAGCACGAGTGTCGTAAACACTGGTTATAATAAGAGTGTTGGCAGAAGCATTGGTAGAGTGTTACTAAAGCGAGTGTTGATATAGCGAGTGTTGCTAAAGCGAGTGTTGATATAGCGAGTATTGATAAAGCGAGTGTTGCTAAAGCGAGTGTTGATATAGCGAGTATTGATAAAGCGAGTGTTGCTAAAGCGAGTGTTGATATAGCGAGTGTTGCTAAAGCAAGTGTTGATAAAGCGAGTGTTGCTAAAGCGAGTGTTGCTAAAGCGAGTGTTGATAAAGCGAGTGTTGATAAGGCGAGTGTTGCTAAAGCGAGTGTTGATATAGCGAGTGTTGATAAAGCGAGTGTTGATATAGCGAGTGTTGCTAAAGCGAGTGTTGATAAAGCGAGTGTTGATAAAGCGAGTGTTGATAAAGCGAGTGTTGATAAAGCGAGTGTTGATAAAGCGAGTATTGATATAGTTAGTGTTGCTAAAGCGAGTGTTGATATAGCGAGTGTTGCTAAAGCGAGTGTTGATATAGCGAGTGTTGATAAAGTGAGTGTTGATATAGCGAGTGTTGCTAAAGCGAGTGTTGATATAGCGAGTGTTGCTAAAGCGAGTGTTAATATAGCGAGTGTTGCTAAAGCGAGTATTGATAAAGCGAGTGTTGATATTATGGCATATATTAATGTGTTTATTCTTGTGAGTCTTGTTTCTATTCAGCTTTTCTTTTACACAATTTGTTACTGTCATTCCCCTGTGTTACTCGATGACTGTTATTGTTAAGATTTATGATACCAAAGCCGAAATTAATATTTCGACACTCATTATTTTCCATTACTAATCCCATATCTCTAACGAATCCTAGGTTAAAGCCCTAACAACATCCTCAACTGAGATAAAGAGAAATCCCACACCAGCCCTAGATAAGTGAACCCCATTCCTGGCATATATGCCATTTCGGCCATTGAAGTGGTCCCAGTTGTTAATGAATGGTACTGCATTACCCTTATAGTGTTTGTCCAGCCAGCAATTTATACCAATCGCTCTGGACAGCCATTCATTTCCAACACCCCTTCTTGGCAGAATGCCACAAATAACAGGGCTTCCTCCCTTCTTCCTAATAATGTCTATTGCTGCCCTATATCTTCTAACTAAATACTCACTTCTACGCTTTCTTAAATCAGGCATGAGGCAGATAATAGGACTGATCCTATTATCATACATGATGTCAAGCCGGCTAATATTATCCTCCATCCCAGCCCCAGGGAAGCACACCCTCTATCTCCTACTCCTTTCCTTCAAGCAGAAGGCCCTATCCATGTACCTAAACTGAGTGTCCCCAACAAGCACAATATTCTTACCTTCCCTGTTCTTCATTGCGACGTTCCCAGTAGTTGACTCACATTCGTCTGGTAGCACACAGAAATATTTCGAAGTTTACAGCAGTCTCTTGCTTCTTCATTATCTCTACCTCTCCAGTCGACCTCTTGGTCTTCAGCTTCATTCCATGCTGTCCGGCCACTGCTCAGGTTCCTTTCTTGACCTTTGACATCTTTACCTTTATAGATTTCAGGATCCAGAGCGTCACGTGCCAGTTTTTAGATATGTCATCTCTTAAATTAAAGGTTTATTTAAAAATAGGAAAAAAAACATGGACCACTATTTGAAGAGGTAGATTACAGCAATTTGTGCAAATCAGCATTATTTGATAAAGCTGTTACAAAAAAATAAAATGTCTTTTGTTTGGCGAAACTACAAGATAAATCAATATAAACAGTAAGAGCCAGGTGATTCTACATTCATGTATATAAACGTGGACGATGAACTCTCAGAAGATTGAAAACTCATTGAAATATGAAGCTGATGAATGTGCTTTAATAATATCAGATGTTTTTGCTCTAAGTGTATTACAGTAAGTGTCCATTTGAATACTTCACAAGCCTGTGTGTGCTCTTCGTAATAGTCCCGTGACACTGGAATGGGTCATTAGATCACTGTTTGTTTAAGAGTGACGGAGCAATGTTTCTGAACTCGTTCGTAATATACTCGGGGAATTACTCATTATTATTCAATGAATTCACCGAAAGATAAGTGCAATATTGAATGTACATATTGAATAAACTTTACAGCAGAGGAAAATCCGCCTGTGTGGCATGTATGTCATGAATTTCGTGCAAAGGTTAACAGAGTAGCCTATACAGAGAGTGATCTCCAAATTATTCACTAGAACCAACGACAAGGCAATTTTTATGACAGTGCTTTAGAGTTTGTTCCCATCTTCAGATCAACAATAAACACAGAATTATAAAAAACTTAAAACATTTCGAAATATCTTATTTTAAAAACCATTTAAAATTTTACAAGTCTAAAATATAATTACCAAAGCTCGCAGATCTCATAACCACATTATATTAGGCTTCAGTTGGAAGGTATAGACAGCTGCGATTTTCACCTTCCTGTCTGAAGAGCAACTGACTAACACTTTCAAAGACTCCTCGCCCATAGGATGGTCATGAGCATGCACATGCGCATGATTCTAGAAAAGGAAAATGGTCCCTTAGTACTTAAGTAGCCAAATTACTGAGTCCCCTTACCGTTATCTTTCTATAAGCCTCCGGGAACGCAGTTGCCCACCTGTTACCATAAATGACTTTATTTCTGCATACTGTGCGATAAATTCCAGCTGCAATTGCCCTTACCCTAATCCCCCCGCCTTTTTCCTTCAAGCCCCAGGAATAAAACAAGAAATCTGTCACAATGTACAGAATGGCTCTCTTTACAACCTCAGACACCCCCCTTACCTCTAAAGTTAGGGCACGCAGGAGCTCTACATTGCCCCCACCCATTAACTTGAAGACTCTGGCCTGCCACACCCGTACCTGCCCCAACTCCATACAAAAATATACGGCATGAAAGGCTGTTTCCGATTCCTCACAATGTTCGCATTTCGCCTTCTTTACCAAACCCATCACACACAAAGCCTGCTTTGACGCTAAAATTCCCATTACAAACCTATACACTAACTTCCTTACCCTCGGCATTAATCTAAGCTTCTGGAAATCATGCCAAATCGTACCCCAATCATACAAAGGGTATACCGCCACCCCTTGCATGACTTCTGGTTTCCTACTCATCTCTACCAACCTTCCCACCTTGAGCTTTTTTACCTCACCTATTACTAACATAACCCTTAGCATATTTTCACATTCCAATAAGTCCTTTCCTCCCCACCATCGTCGTACATCCCCCATCACCCTCCCGACCCTCACCCCTTTTACCCCCCCCCCCCTTACGTACCTCTGTTTAACATACATGGCCTTTACCCTCGGCCCTAGCATCAAAAGCCCTACTCCCCCTCTGCGCACATTCGTCATAACCACCTCTTTACTTAGCCATGCTCGTCCAAAACCCCATATATAACGAAGCACCCTTCTCTGTATCTCCTTTATCTCCTGTTCCCGTAAAGGATACACCACTGCCACGTTCCACACTTTACTATAAACCAATGAATTTATTATTATTGCCCTTTGCATTAAAGTAACATCCTTCGCTCTTAGGTTCCTAATCCGTTGTACAACTTTCTCTCCCACCAATTCCGAATTCCTCAGTCTAGCCTCTTGCTCATCTGCCATATAGATAATCCCACAAATTTTCAGCTGTTCAGTCACATCCCATCCAATTGTAATTGTTGATGGAAACTGGTAAACAGAACATCCGAATCATCAACTGTCATGTTTCATTCATGAATATGTGAATCATAATATTACTGTGTATCAGTGGATGCACTAGGCAATAGTGTCAAGATAGTTTTATAGAAATATGTATTTGTTGTGAATATGTGCTGCATAGCTATATATATTGAGAATGATCTTCTGGAAACCTATAACGAAGATGTGGTGACGCTGATAGCCAGCATCACCGGGGAACAGATGCAAGAGAAGGAAACACGAGGATCTAGCCATCTCAGTGCTTCCTCCTTTACAGGATATGAAAGGAACCGCTACCCACGTGCTACCAGGAAAAAAAATATTTAAGCAGACATCTGAGAGAACGAAAACCTGCCCATAAACCTATGACTCTCCATTCGCAGCACGACTACAACAACAAGATACATAAGCTGATGAAATCACCAGGAGTATCAAACGCTTTCTCCAGCCGCCGAAGACTTTCAACCCTGCATCTGAGGACGATGATTTCAGTGAACCGATGGTCGACAACCAAACAATAGTAAAATAATGTATATGTTCACAACAGTATGATAACAGTGAAGAAAAGAAACACTGTGGACGTGGATATTATTCCTCTCATCAAACCATCGAGCTTTGAAACACCTGCAGTGAGTTCTCCAAAGAGCCCAGTAATAAGAAACAAATCATCTGCCAGCAGAAAAGATTCGCCAGTTGGGAGTACAGAATCACCGATTACACTCCCTGTAGCACAAGTATACCACTTCCTGCTGTACTCCCACCATGAATTCCTGAATTGTCTTAGTTGTACCAGTAAACGCCAAGATTAAGTGAAGCAGCAACTTCATCATTCAAGAATTTCAAGAATACCAACAGAGGCCAGTAGAGCAGAAGGTAGATTTGCATACATTATTTTCTTTTGCGTAAGTATTTTTACTTGATAAATTTATGAAAATACAGCTGTGTGTGTTTTAGTCACCAACGATTAAGGTTTTAGCAGTTTTTGATATACATAAAGAATGTAAATGAAAAATAATTCATATTAAGCGATAAACCCAAGTGGATCATTTATCCCAAGACGTGGTGGAGGCTTAAGGGGGGGTTAATAGGTCCCGCGCGCGGAGCAAAAAAAAAATCGAAAATATATGAAAACTGAGTTATTGTTACCAAAAAATAGCTGAACTTTCTGGCTACACTCTGGTATAATTATTATCCTTGTACGATGTTTCTAAAAGGAATTACAGCCATTTATAACAGGCATGGTGACAGCGCTGACGCAACATGTTGCGTAAGAAGCGCTGACTCAACTTTGTTGACGTTTTTGTTACGTTTTTCCCCGTGTTATTTTTATCGTTTTCGTACATCTTTATGTTTAATATAATACAAATTCACCATCTGAGATCATGCCAGAGTGGGCGGAGCTAATGTGATCAAGGAACCAATCGGGAACCCCTGGGAATAGTGCATAAAATGGCCGACACCTCCAGCCAACAAAATATTCCATACCCACGCTAATATCAATTATAAGGCTTATTTATCTATCACAATTGATCTATTATGATATAATGCAATATAATAATAGCATATAAACATAAAAATTACACCTCAAAAAAAAATATATAGCATAATATGACGCCCCAAGGAATAAATTTCTATCGATATTTCCCCTGAAGGTGAAGAGAGGATCCGCCCTCTCTCATCAGTGATGAGAGAAAACGGATTTACAATGGTTAACCGTAATAAACACTCGTAGGCCGCGGAAAAAGTGTAAAATAAAGCGAATTTTTCGGGGAAAAAAATTATTTCCCGGGCAGCGGGGGTGCCGCGCGCTTGGGCCTATATCTCGAAAGTAACTTATTTACCTATTTAGGGTGATTGCATCCTTATTTATGAATGAATTGACTTGATTTTCACAACAAACATAGAAGAATGATTGCTTTACAAGTTGTATGGTACCTTCATGAACTATCCCAAATATTTTCAGATTTGTGTGGGGAACAAGACCGACATCTTCCAAAATGTCAAAAAAGTTATGAAACTTTATTTTTTTTTAGCATGAAGATAAGAGTTATTATATAATTTTAATCTTTAAAATGATGGAATTAGAAGTGTTCTATCAGCAGAAAGAGTCAAAACCACTTTTCCAAGTACCACTAAGTACAGGTCCCCTGCCAAATGTAATTTTTCGTAAATTTTGCATATTTCATTTCCTTTTTGGCCGATATTTTTGAAACTTCAGCAGAGCATACTCGATATAAGCTTCTAATAGTACACCAAAAATGAATGTAATCGGTTCATAAATAAAGACGTCGAATATTTTCTAAGCACTTTCACACTAAACCTTATCTAACCTAACGTGGTTAGGTTAGGTGATGTTATTGGCGCAGACTACGTACCCTGCGGTAGACCGTACGCTAAAGTAACACCGCCTTGTTTTATGTAGACCATTTCGTGCAGCCTTAAAATTAATAACTACGGTAATGATATATAGTACCAACAGGTTGATAAGACACATGTGCGACAGTTAGGTATCTTTATTCTATAATGTTCACCTACACGGTAGGCTTCTTCAGTCGAGTACAGAAGATTCAACATTCGAGGTATAAAAAAAAACGATCGACACCATGCCTAACCCTTCTAGGGTATGGTAGGTGCCTGAGCCCGAGCCTTTAGCTCATAAGACTGTCATTCCCATTAGCCCCCTTGGGGCGGGGATGGCAGACCAGAGAGGCCTAGCTTGTGGCTAGGCCTGGGGACAGTTGGTCCCACAGATGAGGTACTTGTGCCTCCTCCCATGGGAGACTTAGGTCTCAGACACTCCCTAAAGAGGGAGCCAAGGCCGGGCCACCACTTGGAAAAGGCCCGGGCCGGGAGAATACCGGCTAATCTTTAATAATAATAATAATAATAATATAAAAAAACGATGTAATCAGTCCATCACCAATGAAGACTTAGATTTGAGGTGGTCAGTCCCTCAGCCTGGAAAAGTCTTGCTCTGTAGTAAGGAACAATGGAGTATGGAGAGTATTAGAGACTTGTATACTGTCAGGGTGAAGCGGAGACAATGTTGACGACTCAAGAGGCGGGACCCACTAATAACTAATGGATAACTATTTAATGAATTTTGTTTACTATAATGCTACGGTTTACACTCTAACAATATAATAATTTGATTGATGATTTATAACATTTTCAGATTTTATGTAACAATTTGATACAACGTTTGAAGTTGTGAATAACTGAAACCTCATTTTGGTTTTTACATGTGTTGAATTATATTGGTGATAAGAGCTATTGTTATTTAAGTTAACGGATTGATTTGATTACTGGGCTCTACAACGGTAATCTGAGAATTGTTCAGGTCAGAGAAAGGGAGGGTTACATTACAAATTTTCGGGCACTATATTTGCATGGGGTTCCTCCAGTAGGCTGAGTCAAACACTTGGTATTTGATAGACATTTATTACATCAATAAAGAGGCTTGTGCAGTTGAGTACACAGAATTCACTACGGGAGAAGGTAGAATACTTGAAAAGGTGATCAGTCCTAGATTTTTTGCTAGAAGATTTGATGAAATGACCACCTTGGAAAAACTTCAGTTGTTATTCAGTTTTATATTCCCCTGTTGTTGTCCCTGTCCTGAATCATCAATAAGAGATAGGGTCTGTCAAGTAGCGATAAACGGTTGCAACATATAACATTGTTAAAAATAATTTGTCTCGTAAATTTTTATTGGATATCTTTGAAAGTCTTTCTAATTTAGGCAGGATGAGGTAATTGAAAAAGGGATTACATTTTTAGACAATGGGAAAGTATTCCCTGTGACTGATCATAAGGTAAGTCTAGCAGCATAGGTGACAAGGAATACCTTTTGTTATTCAAGGAAAATCTGAATTACAGACCACACATTCATAGTGACGACTGAAGCATCACACGACTAAGGTTCAAGTGGTGGGGGATGGAACGTCTCTGAGAATTAATCCTTATACAATGTGCAATAATTTAAAAAACAATACAGGAGCTGATAATACTATATATATATTATATATATATATATATATAATATATATATATATATATTATATATATATATAATATATATATATATTTTATATATATATATATATATGCAAAACAACCACTCTGAAAGAATAGAGAAATTCCAAGCGCTTTCGTGACTACTCACATTATCAAGGAACTATGAAAGTGAAGCATCCAAGGAAGCTATATAAGGGGTCGGCCAGCACCTCACTATCAATCCCACAACGGTTAAAACAAGTGACGCGCGGCGAGCCAACTTGGACAGGTCCTTTGCAAAACTCACCCCCAAGCTATTTATTTGTCCAGTGTATTATTAAATTCTACCCAAATTCTATTAATTATAAATGGATCAAATTTTTATATAAACCAAAGGAAATATTCATATTATTGTCAAAACTGCTTTTTATGAAACAAGATTCAATTATATTCTGTCGACCATGGACTTGCTTGATACTACTTTCTAAACTTTTTGAAAATCAATTGGATGGTTAAAATCTCTTACATGAATAAATAGAGCATTGGAATTTTTGTCAGTTCTAATGCTATATTTATGTTGTTTTAATCTTAGTTCGAGTTTTTTACCAGTTTGACCGTAATAAACTTTATCGCAAATTTTACAAGGAATCTTGTAGACACATTCCATCACATTTTGGGGGGGAAATTCTTAAATTCCCCCCAATTCTTAAATCACCTGTTTACTGTGATCTTATTGCATATATATAAATATATATATAATATATATATATATATATATATATATATATATAATATTATAATATATATATATATATATATATATATATATATTGCTATATCAAGAGCAGTTTTAATTTTGCCCTTATGTGTAATATAATTCCATTACTACAGATACATGATAGACGTACATATTTCAAGAGTATATTTGCGACTCTGTGTATAAACACACGTCATCAAGGGCATTCATAAAATAGGAAATATAAGAAGGAAATATGAAATAATTTAGTGTAAGCAAATGATAACATTAATATTACACAATATATAAAATAAACATCTTAAGCATGAAATATGATAAAAACATTTACATAAAATATAATAAAAAATATTATACAAACTAAGAAAAAGATTAGAAAATACTGATAGCCTTTTTTTTTTTTTAGATTTCATTACTTTTCAAAGAACCACTTTCATCATGTGTACGAATGGTATATAATACCGACAAGATGAGAGTAAGACACTTGTGCAACATCTGGGTATCTTTATTGTAGACGTTTCGCCATCCAGTGGCTTTATCAATACAAATTCTATGTCCTAGAATTTGTATTGATAAAGCCACTGGATGGCGAAACGTCTACAATAAAGATACCCAGATGTTGCACAAGTGTCTTACTCTCACTTTCATCATACTGAGAAACCTTTAAATTTACATGAATTCTTAAACCCATAAATACTGTATTACATTATGTCAAGCAATAACATTGTTAGTTACAGTGCTCTTGTCCTCCACTAACTTCCACTATTGTTCTTGTGTTTATGTGGAGAATGTGTTCTGGTTATGAACTAGTAGTGACTGAGGGTTGATGGATCAGTTTACAAGTGCAGGCGCCAGCTGTTCTATTGTTAATGACTGTTCCCATGTCTGGTTTACTTGTGATGACTCGTCAATGTTATTTAGAAGAAGGTCGTCATTGTAACTCTTTGTCTCGAAATGGAATTCAGTTATTTTTGCATTAATTAAATGAAGTGTGCTTTACTAGGAGGGGCGGGGGGGAGGGGGTCAGGAAGTTAGTGAGCGGATCTTGATCCATGGAACTAGAGTTCACGTCCCATTCTTTAAAACTAATTTTAATACCACTATTGGAGCCCCATGAGTCTAGAACTTTTCCCAGATTAAAATATTTCTGAATGACTTCAGACTTTTATGTCAGGTGCATTTTATCAAATGAATGAAAAGTTTGATTGGATTTAGGCAGAGAAGTTGTAGTTTTATTACTTCTGAGCATTAATTGCAATATACAATCACGTGATCACCTTCAAACGTTAAGTGTTGATCTTTATTCTCAAGCAAAAGTTTCTTTATTAAGTTGTATAAGTTTTAATGAGGTAATTTTATAAAACTACTTTCCGTAAAATAATTGGGGAGAGTTTCTTCTGATTAGAATTATGTTACTGTTTGACTTAATGTAAATAATGTAAATTTTATGTTTATATAATATATATGAGCCCTCAAGACCACTGTAAAAAAAATTGAATGTTACGTATCAATATCTTAAATAATACACAAAAAATCAGCACGTAGACAGAAGCTTACGACAACGTTTCGGTCCTACTTGGAAAATTTAAAAAATCATATTAACACGAAACAAAGAGCCAGTACATATACTTAGTATTGTGCCTTGTGGTTCTTTAATTTAAATAATAATAAGAGAGTTCTTTCCAGGAGAGTCAATAGGAGCAAAAGTGTCAGAAGCCGATATAGCTTGGTAAAATTAAAATAATAACGCTGCTTCAATACTGGTTTCCTAGACCCACATCTTCCACAAAGATTGTCACCCCAGAGACACTCCTACATTACTCCTGGAGTCACACTGTTACCTACCAGTGAATATGCCCTCGTCTGCTACCCGTTTCTTTTCCACTTGACGTAAGTATATAAGCGCCAGTCTCCTTGCCTGTGCTCCAGATGCTTCACCACTACGGTGCTCTTCACACCAACTCCAAGACTGAGGGACTGATTACCTCATCTTTTGTATATAGTTCTACTGTCTTCAAATTATGTCCTAGAATTTGTATTGATAAAGCCACTGGCTGGCGAAACGTCTACAACAAAGATACCCAGATGTTGCACATGTCTTAATTTTCATCCGTTACTTATTATTCCCTGAAGTCTGGTCAGTATTATACAGAGAACAGTTTTATTTTTAACTTGTGCATGATTAATTTATCTCTCTACGGAAGAAATTGGGAAAACTGAAATACTATTTCAGTGCCACATCTGATTACCTTTAACACTAACTCTGATGATCGACACCATGCCTAACCCTTCTAGGGTAGGGTAGGTGCCTGAGCCCGAGCTTTTAGCTCATAAGACTGTCATTCCCATTTGCCCCCTTGGGGCGGGGATGGCAGACCAGAGAGGCCTAGCTTGTGGCTAGGCCTGGGGACAGTTGGTCCCAAAGATGAGGAGGTACTTGTGCCTCCTCCCATGGGAGACTTAGGTCTCAGACACTCCCTGAAGAGGGAGCCAAGGCCGGGCCACCACTTGGAAAAGGCCCGGGCCGGGAGAATACCGGCGAATCTTTAATAATAATAATTAACTCTGATAACTTGATAATGTAACTTTTCAACGGCTTTAACCTTAATGTTTTGGTATATTTTAAGATTTTTTGTCTCTAAATTAACAGTTTTGCTTCAAAGTTTATTTCTTAGTGGAAAGTTTAAATTAATTTTGGCCCCTGTTTGGCTTGTTATTTTTATTGAAGAAATTAATATATTACTTTCCATGTGGTAACTTTTGAATGTTACTTATGATTCGCTTCAAGTCTTCACTGCTAATATCTAACTGAATTAAAGCCTTGTGCTGCACTCTGCACTATTGTCATTGCAAGTACTGAGGTGCAGGGGCCCGGGTTATGTACCGTAGAGATGTCTTTCTCGAACTGCATAGCGACAGTAAGGACTAATTATTTTAATTATCTGTATTTGAAGTGCTAACTCGTATGGCTCATTCAGAACGAGGAATGTTGAAGATCTCGTCCATCGTCTACATGTCGCGAGACCTGCGCTTTCCATGGAACAGCCGTCACCTGCCTTCCGAGGCAGATGATGGCTGCCTCGGAAGGTCCTAACCTTGACATTAGCAATACTTTTTCTTTTCAAATATACAGTATTCTTCCTCTTCGTTATGGTTATGGAGTGGTATCTGAATAGTGGACGTAAGTGGTCTAAGGTTCTTGAATGGTATATGCAGGTAACTTCTGGTCGATATATAGACAACGTTAAATGGATTTTCAGACAATGTTTCTTTAGTGTTATGAGAGCACGTGGTGGTGGTGGATGAGCTGGTATTATTAAAGTCTCCTGGTTTGGTGTTATGAGAACACGTGGTGGTGGTGGTGGTGGTGGGTGAGCTGGTATTAGTAAAGTTTCCCGATCTGGTGTTGTGAGTGCACGTGGTGGTGGTGGGAGAGCTGGTATTATTAAAGTCTCATGGTTTGGTGTTATGAGAACACGTGGTGGTGGTGGTGGTGGGTGAGCTGGTATTAGTAATGTCCTCCTGGTCTGGTGTTGTGAGAGCACGTGGTGGTGGTGGTTGAGCTGGCATTAGTGATGTCCTCCTGGTCTGGTGTTGTGAGAGCACGTGGTGGTGGTGGGTCAGTTGGTATTAGTGATGTCCTCCTGGTCCGGTGTTACGAGAGCACATAGTGGTGGTGGTTGAGTTAGTATTAGTGATGTCCTCCTGGTTTGGTACTACGAGAACACGTGGTGGTGGTGGGTGAGCTGGTATTAGTGATGTCCTCCTGGTCTGGTGTTACGAGAGCACGTGGTGGTGGTGGGTGAGCTGGTATTAGTAATGTCCTCTTGGGTCTGGTGTTTTTGAGAGCACGTGGTGGTGGTGGGTGAGCTGGTATTAGTGATGTCCTCCTGGTCTGGTGTTGTGAGAGCATGTGGTGGTGGTGGGTGAGCTGGTATTAGTGATGTCCTCCTGGTCTGGTGTTGTGAGAGCACGTGGTGGTGGTGGTGGGTGAGCTGGTGTTAGTGATTTCCTCCTGGTCTGGTGTTGTGAGAGCACGTGGTGGTGGTGGTGGGTGAGCTGGTATTAGTGATGTCCTCCTGGTCTGGTGTTGTGAGAGCACGTGGTGGTGGGTGAGCTGGTATTAGTGATGTCCTCCTTGTCTGTGTTGTGAGAGCACGTGGTGGTGCTGGGTGAGCTGGTATTAATGATGTCCAACTGGTCTGGTGTTGTGAGAGCACGTGGTGGTGCTGGGTGAGCTGGTATTAATGATGTCCTCCTGGTCTGGTGTTGTGAGATCACGTGGTGGCGGTAGGTGAGCTGGTATTAGTGATGTCCTCCTTGTCTGTGTTGTGAGAGCACGGGGTGGTGGTCGTGGGTGAGCTGGTATTAGTGATGTCCTCCTGGTCTGTGTTGTGAGAGCGCGTAGTTGTGGTGGGTGAGCTGGTATTAATGATGTCCTCCTGGTCTGGTGTTGTGAGAGCAAGTGGTGGTGGTGAGTGAGCTGGTATTAATGATGTCCTCCTGGTCTGGTGTTGTGAGAGCAAGTGGTGGTGGTGGGTGAGCTGGTATTAATGATGTCCTCCTGGTCTGGTGTTGTGAGAGCACGTGGTGGTGGTGGGTGAGCTGGTATTAATGATGTCCTCCTGGTCTGGTGTTGTGAGAGCACGTGGTGGTGGTGGGGGAGTTGGTATTAGTGATGTCCTTCTGATCTGGTGTTGTGAGAGCACGTGGTGGTGGTGGATGAGCTGGTATTAGTGATGTCCTCCTGGTCTGGTGTTGTGAGAGCACGTGGTGGTGGTGGTGGGTGAGCTGGTATTAGTGATGTCCTCCTGGTCTGGTGTTGTGAGAGCACGTGGTGGTGGTGGGTGAGCTGGTATTAGTGATGTCCTCCTGGTCTGTGTTGTGAGAGCACGTGGTGGTGCTAGGTGAGCTGGTATTAATGATGTCCAACTGGTCTGGTGTTGTGAGGGCACGTGGTGGTGGTGGGTGAGTTGGTATTAGTGATGTCCTCCTTGTCTGTGTTGTGAGAGCACGTGGTGGTGCTAGGTGAGCTGGTATTAATGATGTCCAACTGGTCTGGTGTTGTGAGGGCACGTGGTGGTGGTGGGTGAGCTGGTATTAGTGATGTCCTCCTGGTCTGTGTTGTGAGAGCACGTGGTGGTGCTAGGTGAGCTGGTATTAATGATGTCCTCCTGGTCTGGTGTTGTGAGATCACGTGGTGGCGGTAGGTGAGCTGGTATTAGTGATGTCCTCCTTGTCTGTGTTGTGAGAGCACGGGGTGGTGGTCGTGGGTGAGCTGGTATTAGTGATGTCCTCCTGGTCTGTGTTGTGAGAGCGCGTAGTTGTGGTGGGTGAGCTGGTATTAATGATGTCCTCCTGGTGTGGTGTTGTGAGAGCAAGTGGTGGTGGTGAGTGAGCTGGTATTAATGATGTCCTCCTGGTCTGGTGTTGTGAGAGCAAGTGGTGGTGGTGGGTGAGCTGGTATTAATGATGTCCTCCTGGTCTGGTGTTGTGAGAGCACGTGGTGGTGGTGGGTGAGTTGGTATTAGTGATGTCCTCCTGGTCTGGTGTTGTGAGAGCACGTGGTGGTGGTGGGTGAGCTGGTATTAGTGATGTCCTCCTGGTCTGGCGTTATGAGAGCACGTGGTGGTGGTGGGTGAGTTGGTATTAGTGATGTCCTCCTGGTCTGGTGTTGTGAGATCACGTGGTTGTGGTGGGTGAGCTGGTATTAGTGATGTCCTCCTGGTCTGGTGTTGTGAGATCACGTGGTGGTGGTGTGTGAGTTGGTATTAGTGATGTCCTCCTGGTCTGGTGTTGTGAGAGCACGTGGTGGTGGTGGGTGAGCTGGTATTAGTGATGTCCTCCTGGTCTGGTGTTGTGAGATCACGTGGTGGTGGTGGGTGAACTGGTATTAGTGATGTCCTCCTGGTCTGGTGTTGTGAGAGCACGTGGTGGTGGTGTGTGAGCTGGTATTAGTGATGTCCTCCTGGTCTGGTGTTGTGAGAGCACGTGGTGGTGGTGTGTGAGCTGGTATTAGTGATGTCCTCCTGGTCTGGTGTTGTGAGAGCACGTGGTGGGGGGTGGGTGAGCTGGTATTAGTGATGTCCTCCTGGTCTGGTGTTGTGAGAGCACGTGGTGGTGGTGGGTGAGCTGGTATTAGTGATGTTTTCCTGGTCTGGTGTTGTGAGAGCACGTGGTGGTGGTGGGTGAACTGGTATTAGTGATGTCCTCCTGGTCTGGTGTTGTGAGAGCACGTGGTGGTGGTTGGTGAGTTGGTATTAGTGATGTCCTCGGGGTCGGTGTGTGAGAGCACGTGGTGGTGGTGGGTGAGCTGGTATTAGTGATGTCCTCCTGGTCTGGTGTTGTGAGAGCACGTGGTGGTGGTGGGTGATGCTGTATTAATGATGTCCTCCTGGTCTGGTGTTGAGGGCACGTGGTGGTGGTGGGTGAGCTGGTATTAGTGATGTCCACCTGGTCTGGTGTTGTGAGAGCACGTGGTGGTGGTGGGTGAGCTGGTATTAATGATGTCCTCCTTGTCTGGCGTTGAGGGCACGTGGTGGTGGTGGGTGAGCTGGTATTAGTGATGTCCACATGGTCTGGTGTTGTGAGAGCACGTGGTGGTGGTGGGTGAGCTGGTATTAATGATGTCCTCCTGGTCTCGTGTTGTGAGAGCACGTGGTGGTGGTGGGTGAGCTGGTATTAGTGATGTCCACATGGTCTGGTGTTGTGAGAGCACGTGGTGGTGGTGGGTGAGCTGGTATTAATGATGTCCTCCTGGTCTGGTGTTGTGAGGGCACGTGGTGGTGGTGAGTGAGCTTGTATTAGTGATGTCCTCCTGGTCTGGCGTTGTGAGGGCACGTGGTGGTGGTGGGTGAGCTGGTATTAGTGATGTCCTCCTGGTTTGGCGTCGTGAGGGCACGTGGTGGTGGAGGGTGAGCTAATATTAGTGATGTCCTCCTGGTCTGGCGTTGAGGGCACGTGGTGGTGGTGGGTGAGCTGGTATTAATGATGTCCTCCTGGTCTGGTGTTGTGAGGGCACGTGGTGGTGGTGGGTGAGCTGGTATTAGTGATGTCCTCCTGGTTTGGCGTCGTGAGGGCACGTGGTGGTGGAGGGTGAGCTAATATTAGTGATGTCCTCCTGGTCTGGCGTTGAGGGCACGTGGTGGTGGTGGGTGAGCTGGTATTAATGATGTCCTCCTGGTCTGGTGTTGTGAGAGCACGTGGTGGTGGTGGGTGAGCTGGTATTAATGATATCCTCCAGGTCTGGCGTTGTGAGAGCACGTGGTGGTGGTGGATGAGCTGGTATTAATGTCCTCCTGGTCTGGCGTTGTGAGGGCGCATGTTGGTGGTGGGTGAGCTGGTATTAATGATGTCCTCCTGGTCTGGTGTTGTGAGAGCACGTGGTGGTGGTGGATGAGCTGGTATTAATGTCCTCCTGGTCTGGCGTTGTGAGGGCGCATTGTGGTGGTGGGTGAGCTGGTATTAATGATGTCCTCCTGGTATGGTGTGAGAGCACGTGGTGGTGGTGGGTCAGCTGGTATTAATGATGTCCTCCTGGTATGGTGTGAGAGCACGTGGTGGTGGTGGGTCAGCTGGTATTAATGATGTCGTCCTGGTATGGTGTGAGAGCACGTGGTGGTGGTGGGTGAGCTGGTATTAATGATGTCCTCCTGGTTTGGGTGGGCGAGGTGGTACATTTGGGTCAGCTCTGTGGAAGATAATCTGAGTTAAGCTTATATATTTTGTTTCTTGACGGTAAATATGTATGTAATATTTAAGCTCGTTATTAAAACATTAAAAAAATCATTTAAGGATTAATAAACTTCATTTTATGGTCCCGTAAAGATTCTTTGTAATATAATTCTCTCTCTCTCTCTCTCTCTCTCTCTCTGTCACATACAACACACACCACACACACAACCACACACACACACACACACACACACACACACACACCATCTACCCCCCCCCCTAACCATCCCTCTCTCATATACACACAAAAGGGCAGACACTCATAGAAGCTTCAGACCCAAGTAGCAATTTCCACTTTTTACAACCCCGAATTACTGGTATGTATTACCAGTATCTACCCCTCATACCTCCCCAATACACACGAATACACACGCATACACACATACACACACAGCTTTTAAGAGCAACATTGTAAGTAGGAGGAGTAAGCCCGAGGAGAGTGGGGGTCAGGTCACAAGAAGTTGCGGCCACTCAAGGACCGCTGACACACACACACACACACATACACACAACACACAACACACAACACCCCACGCAACACACAACACACAACACACAACACACACACACACACACACACACATACACACACACACACACACACACACACACACACACACACACACACACACACACACACACACACACACACACACACACACACACACGACATGGCGGAAGGAATAGACTCTGAGGTGTCCCTGTTTGCAGATGACGTGAAGATGATGAGAAGAATTCACTCGATCGAAGACCAGGCAGAACTACAAAGGGATCTGGACAGGCTGCAGACCTGGTCCAGCAATTGGCTCCTGGAGTTCAATCCCACCAAGTGCAAAGTCATGAAGATTGGGGAAGGGCAAAGAAGGCCGCAGACGGAGTACAGTCTAGGGGGTCAGAGACTACAAACCTCACTCAAGGAAAAAGATCTTGGGGTGAGTAATAACACCAGGCACATCTCCTGAAGCGCACATAAACCAAATAACTGCTCCAGCATTGGGCGCCTAGCAAACCTCAGAAACAGCTTCCGACATCTTAAAAAGGAAATTTCAGGACCTGTACCCCGTGAAAAGTTAGGCCATTGGGTATGCGGCACATTTTGGGAAACCCCCCCCCCCAAACCAAAGCCGTGAGAAAAAGAGAAAGTGAAAAGGTTTGCAAAAGTAGTCCCGAGCTAAGAGGATGTCCTACGAGGAGAGGTTAGGGAAATCAACCTGCGACACTGGGGACAGGGAGTAGGGGGGACTGATAACGACATACAAAATACTGAGAGGAATTGCAAGGTGGAAAAAGACGGATTTTCCCAGAGATTGGAACGTAAAAAGGGGACCCCTTTGGGAAAGTGAAGACCAGATGAATCACAGGGTGTTAGGAATTTATTTCTTCCCCACGAGTAGTCAGTAAGTGGAATAGTTTGGGGGATGTAGTGGGCGGGGACCCATACATAGCTTTAAGGGGAGGTATGAAAAAGTCACGCTCGGGAGAGTGCTATTTGCGATCAGGAAAGGGCGGGGCCAGGAGCTGGGGACTCGACCCCCGCAACCTCAACTAGGTGATTTTCACACCACACACACACACCACACACCCACACACCCACACACACATTCCCAGACTCACACATAACTCCCCCCTCCCCCCCGATCTAAATTTTTCACCTGACCCCTCCCCCCCCTCTTTCCCTCCCCTCCCCACCTCTCCCCCCTTTCCCCCCTCCCCCCTCTCCCACTCCCCCACTTGCTTCTCCCCCCTTTCCCCAATAGCCACATTCCTTCACTACCTCCCCCCCCCCCTTTTGACAACACAATAAAACCTAACAACAGAATTCTGGGTTTTCCCCACTTGAGGCAATCAGGTTTTAAAAAAAAATGGGTTGCAGAGAGCAAAAAGAAAAACCAAGGGACAGGGGGGGTTGGAAACTGAAAAGGGAAGATTGGGCAGCAGAGCTCAAAAAAAAGGGAAATGAAGGGGGGAAAAAGAAACTAGAAGAATTGCATGAAAATGGAAAGAGAGGTTAGAATGGAAGCAGGAAGTGGGGGGTTTGCAAGTAAAAAGCAGCAAAGGCCAGGATACAGGTTTAGAAGAGGAACTAAAAATTTTCTGAAAAAGTAAAGAACTAAAACATTTCGGGTTGACAACAGAGCTGCTCCTCAGCCACAAATAAGGGGCTTTTGGGGAAAAGGAGCAAAACTGCATGTAGAAGCTCAATCAGGGGACTTGTAGTAAATGAAAGAGTAAGTTTAGTGGGGGCCCCTAACAGCCCACAGCAGAGCCCGGGAAAACCGGCAAGGAAAAATGCACCCATGAGCCCATATTTAGCTAGTGAAACTGAAGAAAGGAAAAAGCTGCAAGGGGAAATAAAATTGAATGAGGGGATACACGGGTATGCAGGGGGAGAATGAAAGGGTGAGGTGTCTTTTGTGTTGGGCTCCGGGAAGTTAAAGGGGAAAATATAAAGCAAGAAAAAAAAGGGAAAATAAAAGAAATTGAAGCATCATGAAAAGCAATAGGAAAAGACGACATGACCAGCTGGAAAATTTTCGGAGAATAGGGGGGGGTATGTAAAAAAAAAAAACCGGGAAAGTGAAAGTGACTTAAAGGCAAAATCGACTCGGAACAGGATCCTGGGGAGAAAGCACGATTAAGGGGACATCCCGGCATACGGGAAAGGTTTTGTATCTCGCCCGCGACAGAACAAAAGCGGGAAAGGGCAGAAAAGAGATGGTAAAAAGGCGAAAGGAGGAAAGAGAGGGATGGAGAAGACAGGAGATCCTGACACGGGAAAGATCAAAAACGCCCCTCAAACTCCTATGAAGCCTCCCAACCAGGGCAACCCCAGTGCAACCAAACACTGTAAACCCAAAAACCCATGCCCCCATCCAATGCCCCCCCCACTGCTTAAAACTCCACCCCCCCGCAACCACCCCTGTTCCCCATCAGGTTCCCACTTCCCCAACTCCAAACACTCCCAGACCCAATCTTAGAAAAGAATTAAGGTGTGATATGAATGCAGAGGATAAAAAATAAATTGAGGAGTGGACAAAAAAAAACAAAGGGGACATCCCAGCTTTTTTAGACTCACAGAAACAAAATCACGATAATAACGATTCAAACTTTTCCCCCCGGATATCCCCCCAAGGGGATTCCTTGATGTTGGTGAGGGGCCCTTGATTTAGGGGAAAGGATCTGTGCTCCAGTTCCCCCAATTAAACCTGAATGCCTTCCACATCCCACCCCGGCGTGTATAATCCCCCGGGTTTAGCGTTTCCCCCCTTGATTATAATAATAATCCCCCCCGGATATCAAATCCTAGGAAAGACGGGGGGGAGGGGGAGGGGGAGGAAGTTGCCCCTGCTCATTTAAAAACCCCTGTGGGTTTGAGAAATGGAAGGAATGGTGGCACGGGCGAAAAGGATACTTAGTAGGAACAAACCCGTCTGAGGGCATAAGGTATAATTTCAGTAATGTACAACCCACCAAGAAATGCAGGGGCCAAAAGGAAATACGATGGAGAAAGAGCAATGGGCGACACACTGCCGAGGTGGCCAGGAGGCACCATGGGGGGAGCAAAAATTTAGTTATGGGTGTTTCCAAACACAAGGAGATTGACTGGGGGAAAAACCCGGAGCCCCCTGGGGGTCCCGAAAACATGGAGAGCCAAGATGATGGATGTGGTATGGAAAACCTCATGCATAACTGTTAGGACACTACCAGAGGGAGGGAGGGATGAACCCGCAAGATGGACTTGATTTACCCTTGAGTGTTTCTGCATCGAGGATTCTGTATGAAAAGGGCCCCGGGAGCTGTGATATGGGTTCTGTGCTTTGACTACATAATTGAGCTCCCTTTTGGGGGAGCGCAGGAATAGGGTGGGGAAAAAAACCAAACTACAAAAGGGGGAAACTCTCAGGTTGGGAAAAATTCTTCAAGACATTCGTGGGGAGGGAATGACAAGAAAACCAGTACAAGAAATGTGGTTATGAGGCAAAAAAGAAGGAGGCAGAGGGAGGTTTGTTCCTAAGGGAAACGAAATAAGGGGAAAAGAACGAACGGCCCCTTGGTTCCCCCAAAGGTGTAGGGAGGCAAAAACTAGTGTATAGAGAAGGGAAAAAAAGGTAAAAGAGACAGAGAACTCAGGAAAATAAGAGATTCCCGAAGAGTCAAAAAACAAAATATGCACAGTAAGAAGGGAGGCTCAGGGGGCAATACGAAAATGAATGCATCGAAAGTCAAGACTGCCGAAGCTGTTGTACAGCCACTCAGGGGGGAAAAAACAAACAGTAAAGGGGACCAGGTAATCAGACTGAGGAAGGGTGAGGGGGAATTCCAAGAAGGGACGGGGGGGTTTTGTCAGGAGCTAAAACAAAAGATTTAAAAAAGTTTTTTACAGTGGAAAACCAGTAGGACTCAGGAAATCAAAGCAGGGGGGGGGCCCCAGCAAGTGGGATGAGGAACATAAACCAAGGAGGAGGTGAAGAAGCTGTATGCGAATTCAACCCAAAAGGCGGGGGACCAGACAAATCTCTCTGTGGGTCCTTAAAGAGGGAAAGCAGAGTATTGTGTGTCCCGAAAACCAAAGTTTTCAAACCATATTTGAAATGGGCAACTCCGTGGGGTAGGAAGTGGAAAAAGTAGCCCCAATTTTTAAAAAGGGAGAAGACTGAGGCACTAAATACAGATGTTCCTAACATGCTAGTAGCAAGGTAGGGAAAAGTATCAGGAGGGAGTGGTGGGCACCGGGAAAAAGAAACAAGTTATGTTTGCAACGCACGGTTTCAGGGAAAAAAAATCCTGTGTCCAAACCTATAGAGTTTTAGACAAGGTGACAGAAGTAAGACAAGAGGAAAAGGGGTGGATCGACTGCTTTTTTGGCTGCAAGAAGGCCTTCGACACGTTCCTCAAAGAGGTTTGCAAAAAGTAGAGGATCAGGCCACATAACAGGAAAGGCACTGCAATGGTCAGAGAAACCTAAAGGGAGGCAACGCGAGTCATGGTACTGCGATGTGTCAGGGGGCCCCTGTGAAAAGGGGGGTTTCCCACAGGGGTCGCCCTGGACCTGTGTGTTTTGGGTATATGTGATTGACTAAGGAAGGTTTTGATTAAAAGTGTTTTTGTTTGCGGACGATGTGAAGTTAATGGAAGAATCAAATTGGATGAGGATCGGGCGGGGATCGAGAGCCTGGACGGCTACAAGCCTGGGGCAGCAATGGCTCCTTGAGTTTAAAACCCCGCCAAAAAGGGAAAGTCATGAAGTTGGGGGGAAAGGGGAAAAAAGACCGCGAAACAATTAGTTTGACGGCCAAAGTCTGCAACCTCATCAAGGAAAAAAGATCTGGGGGGTGGTTTTAACACCGACTATCTCCCCAGGGGCACATCAATCTAACTGCTGCAGCATACGGGCGCCCCGGCAAACCCCGGATTTCGTTCCGATCCTCAGTAGGTTTTGGTTTTAAGACTCTGTTTTCCATTTACGTCGGCCCTACTGGGTATGCGCACCCGTTTGGAATCCCCCCCTAGTCAACAGTCAAGAAATTGAGAAAGTGCAAAAATTTGCAACAAGATAGTCCCCCGGCTACGGGGATTGTCCCACGAAGAAAGGTTGAGGGAAAACGGGCCCGACGACCTGGAGGCAGGAGGGTCGGGGAGACATGTAATGCAGTAAAATACTGGCGGGAAAAGACGAGGTGGACAAAAGCGGGATGTTCCAAAGGGATGGGACACAGACGCAAAAGGTCAAATTTGGGAAATTGAAGGGTATATGAACAAAGGGATGTTAGGGAAGTATTTCTTCAGTCATAGGTAGTCAAGCCCTGGAATAGCCCAGAAGGAAGTATGGAGGCGGGAAAACCTAATGGTTTTTTTAAGGCGAGGGGGTTTATAAAGTATGGAGCAGGGGAGAGGGACCCAGTAGCAATCAGTGAAGAGGCGGGGGCCCGGAGCTGTGACTCGACCCCCGCAACCCCAAATAGGTGAGACAAATGGGGTACGTATTTCTTAGATTTGTCAGGGAGTGATCAATTGTGAGTGATTTTTTAGTGGAGGCAGGATCCAACATAGCTTTATGAAGGGTACGATGCCCCTCTTGGGGAAACGGAAAAAAAATGGACTAGTAAAGACCGCGAAAGTGGGGGTGCCCAAAAGTGGACTCAACCCAGCAAACACAATAGGCGAGTAACCTAATCGAGACAGGAAGGGAGCATTTATGGAACATTTAGGTGGGCCCCGGAATTCCTCCCCGCCCCGGGTTTACGGAGAGCCAAAATAAGGTTGCCCCCGACTTCCCAAGGTAAAATTCATTCTATACTTTCTCTTACCATCTCCTGCTCTTGCAATGATACACATTCAAGGCAGCGCTACATTATTAGAACTTTTGGTCAGAGGAAAGACAGTTCCTGATAATAGTGTGTTTTACTCAGCGTTATGTGTGTACCACATGGTACCCTAGTATATGGATAATAAATGTTAAGGTGAAAAATTAAAATGAAATGTAAGACCCAAAAAGGCAGGTTCTGTTTTAAACAGTTGCCAGAACTCTCCCAACTAGGTCGGCTAGTGTCCCGGTTAAAATTGTGTTCCAGAGCGAAAAATTTCTGCGAAATACGAAGGGTGCAAAAAACTCCGGGAAAAACGAAAAATGTACAGTTTTGTGAAAAATGATAAAAGTGTTAGTTGTACTTTATTGTGATGGTAACGTTACAGTGTGTGGTAAAACTGGCACAATATAAAAACGGAAATCTTATTCCTCCGTAATCTTCTTTAGAAGCCACGGCGCCCAAAATGCAAAATTATCTTTCTGTATCAAATGAACGATTTTACTCTTTTTTTAATTTTTTTCCGAATCCTTTTCTGAGCTGTCCAAAATCACCCAGTGAGCAAAACCGATTGCCTGGATTCACCCCAATGACGGATTCAAATGGTTTTGTTGATAATGTGTCCTTGTGGTTTCATAACGGACGGGGGTCGCGCACCTATAAAAAAACTTAAACGTAACAAAAAAAATAGTTACTTTACAGATGATTACTGTTAAAAGGTGTTATTAGGAAAAAAAGTAAAGTGATCCACAATGGTTTTTCCATTTCGCTGGATTCGGCGGATTAAAACGCTTTTTTTGGGAAAATAAACCCGGATTCGGCGGATTCAAAAGGGGTTTTGTTCTAAATTTAAAACCCAAAAGGGGGAACTGTTTCAAAAAATTAAATACATTTGGGGAAATTTAGACGGCTTTCTGGAGAACTGTTAGTATTGTAGGTTGGATTGTTGCCATCTGGGTGGTAATGGCCCCATGGGTATATGCGTGATTTTTGAATAGTGACCACATTGACAAAGTCAGAGGATGTTTTTGGGTCTGCCTAACGAGATACACCCGTAGAGGAAATGACATCTATATTAAAAGACAAGACCACCAAAAAAAAATCCTTCTTGAAAACTGTCAGCAGGATGACCTAGGAAAAAAAAAATTTGGGGGGTAGGGACGGGGTGTTTGGACAGTGCTCCTGAGGGTGTAGTGCTGTCCTAGAGGAAGTGCTGTGGGTGCTAGTGTTGTCCCGGGGGAAAGTGTCCAGGGGTCCCCAATGATGTTTAGAAGACGCGCTCGTGAGGATACTTGTGTTGTCCTGGAGAGATGAAGAAACTTCATTCAGTCCACGGAGGTTCAAATAGATTCTGTGGAGTGGCTCAAAAAGGGATGATGCCTTAGGGAAAAGTGTCGACACACTACCAGCAAAACCTGGTGGAAGCACTGATGTCCATATAGGGGGTAAAATTATTGAGGAAAAAAGGAAAAAATAAAAGAACCAGCAGTGAAAGATACAATAAATCCTGCAAACAGGGGTACAATTTATGTAAATACTAGCCCTTTAGTATCGCAGGCACCATATATCTGGTTAAAAAAGGTGGGGTGCATCTTTTACCATCGCAAAAAAATGCCGCACCTACATGCAACAGGAGAATGCAAGTTCCTTTTTTGCAAATATTTCCCCCAGAAATGTGTCGCTTAAATCCAGAAAGAAAATCCTACAATGCTACTGCCGGCACATCTCTCAAGGGGACTAGAAGCCACAGACCAGCCAGACTAGGGAAAAAAAAAAAAAAAAAAGGACCCACAACCTCTCCAGGGGGCAGGGGTTTTTTTTTAAAGGCGGGTTTGGTAAAAGTTGGAAGAAATGAAATAACCCTCCCCACCGCAAAACACTTCTGGAGCAGAGGCACGGACATTGGCCTCTACCCCCGAACAACAGTTTTGAGCCGCAAAAATAAAACCCTCTAAATTCCACCTCATTTGTTTTGCAAACTTTCGGGTCTAAAGCCCTCAAAAAAAAAAAAAAAAAAAAATCCTTACTCAAAGGGGATGCTTATGGAGTCAAAGCAAGGTTTGCAGCATTCCAAAAAGCCCACATAAAGGTCGTGACACGAATATGGACCAGGTTTAAAACCCATTTGATGCGAAAGACTAAAAAAGGCAAAAAAGGTGGGTTCGCCTGTATGTCAGAGTCGCTCATTTGCCAGAATATAAACCTAAATAATATATTTGAAGTTTTGGCGGTAAGAGAAAACCAAAACTTGGGCATTGGGTGTTACAAACCTCAGATGAAACTTCCCAGCAATTCCAGGAGCGCTTGAGCAGTGGGAATTCTCCCAACTCCTGCCCCAAAAATTTGCTACTAGAAGAAGTTTCAACCGAGACACCTAAATGGAGGTATAGCAAAAAAATGTTCTAGCGAGATACCCCCGGGAGGCAGTCAGAGAAAATTCGCCCCACCAGACTATTAAATTCCGCAAAAATTCACCTTTTAAAACCCAAAAAATGTAGAGTACAAGGGCTAGAAAATATGCCCCCCCACTTAAGGGTCGAAATCCAAAAGAATTCTTCTGAACGGAACCCAAAAACTGGTCTCCCCAAAAAATCTCGGGATATTATTCTAAATTCCCCAAGATTTTGAAGAGGCATTTAATGACATGCCCCGCACTTGCCCCAGGCCCAGACTCATGGAACTCCGTGTTCATCAAGAATTGCAAGAAGCTCCTATCGCGTGTATTCAGCATTTTATGGAGAGGGACCATGGACACAGGGGTCATCCCCCACACACTAAAAACAACAGACATAGCCCCACTCCACGAAGGTGGCAGTAAAGCAATTGCAAAGAACTACAGACCGATAGCACTAACATCCCATATAAAAATCTCTGAGAGGGTTCTAAGAAGCATGATAGCCAACCACCTAGATACCCATCAGTTACACAACCCAGGGCAACACGGGTTTAGATAAGGTCGCTCCTGCCTGTCCCAGCTACTGGACCACTATGACAAGGTCCTGGATGCTGTAGAGGATAAACAAAATACAGATGTATACACAGACTTCGCAAAAGCTTTCGACAAGTGTGACCATGGTGTAATAGCATACAAAATACGTGATAAAGGAATAACGGGAAAAGTTGGTAGAAGGATCTACAACTTCCTGACAAATAGAACACAAAGAGTAATAGTAAACAGAGTAAAGTCCCAGGCAGCCATGGTAAAAAGCTCTGTTCCACAAGGCACAGTACTCGCTCCCATTGTATTCCTCATCCTCATTTCAGACATAGACAGAGCTGTAAGCCATAGCTCCGTGTCTTCCTTTGCAGATGACACCCGGATCACCATTGCAGTGACCTCCTTCGAAGACACTGCGAGTCTCCAAGCGGACATCAACCAAATTTTCGAATGAGGCACTCAAAGCAATATGAAGTTCAACGAGGAGAAATTTCAACTGCTCGGATGTGGAAAACTTGAAGAAATTAAAAATGTGTCAGGGTATACCATAATAGAGCGGAAAAGCAATGTGAAGGACCTGGGAGTGATAATGTCAGAGGATCTCGCCTTCAAAAACCACAACAATGTATCTACCTCATCCGCTAAGAAAATGATAGGCTGGAATACTGCTGTACACTAACGTCCCCCGTCTAGGCTGGCGACATTGCAGACCTGGAGAGTGTACAAATAACTTTCGCGGCACTCATAAGAACGATAAGACACCTAAATTACTGGGAACGGTTGAAGGTTCTTGATCTGCATTCCCTGGAACGCAGGCAAGAGAGATACATGATAATATACACTTGGAAGGTCCCGGAGGGATTGGTCATGACAAGGTCAGGTCATGACCTGGCAACGTCACATGTAATCTGAATGTTACAACATTAAGCAATACTATACACTATATACATGATTAACAAATTCAACATGTTGATGAATGAGACTTGTATAACATTTGACGAATTTTTTTTATGGAAGCTTTGCCAGCCACTGGTTTCCTTAAGAAAGTTTTCCACCATTATGATAACCAAACAATACACAAGTGTCTCAGTCGGTAGTTTACACTCTCGGATAACCATCTCGAACTTAGGTTTAAATGGGCCTTCTGAAGCACCATCTTTCCTGAACATAACTTGATAAACCATTCATAACTTGATAAACCATTCATAACTTGATAAACCATTCATAACTTGATAAACCATTCATAACTTGATAAACCATTCATAACTTGATAAACCATTCATAACTTGATAAACCATTCATAACTTGATAAACCATTCATAACTTGATAAACCATTCATAACTTGATAAACCATTCATAACTTGATAAACCATTCATAAATTGATAAACCATTCATAACTTGATAAACCATTCATAACTTAATAAACTATTCATAACTTGATAAACCATTCATAAGTTGATAAACCATTCATAACTTGATAAACCATTCATAAAAAGGACTTTAGTACTTTTAAAGAACTCTTTACCCAAAGAAGAGAACTACCCACCCTGTCCGTGGATCAGACCTTGCATCCCCCAGGCGTTGTGTCACACACTTACAGCTAATACTATTATGACTATTACAGTTACTATTGCTAAAACATGTACTGTGTTTATTACTACTACCGCTGCTGCTGTTGATGCTCCTGCTGCCCCTGCTGTTATTGTCGCTGCAACAGCAGCAGAAGCAGCAGCAGCAACAACAACAACAACAACAACAACAACAACAACAGGCGCATCTACCACAACAACTACTTCGCTACTACTTACTAATATATCTATGTAAATGCGTTTATTCCTAATACTAATTAGGAATATAAGTGGTAAGAATAATACTATTCTTAATATTTTTTACTACCACCTCTACTACTATTAATAGTACTAGTACTGCTACAACCACTATAAGTACTAGTACTGCTACAACCACTATAAGTACTAGTACTGCTACTACCGTAGTAGTAATACTACTACGACTACAACTACTAGTTATAATAGTAACATCACTATATTATTATTATGAATGTTATGTTTATTAAATATATCAATTAAATCAAAGTAGAGCGTTTTATGCGTACGTGTTCATGTAGATGCCATCCTCATCATCCTCTTGGTATCCTGGAGCTGGGTACGAGGGAGGTCCATACCCCTGATCGCTGTAGTCCTGTTGGTAGGGCTGCTGGTGGCCCTGTTGGTAGGGCTGTGGGTACTCCTGTTGATACTCCTGTTGATAAGGCTGTGGGTACTCCTGTTGGTAAGGCTGTGGGTAGGTGTTTGCTTGGAGGTGTTGGCCGTAGCTGTGGGCTGAGGCGTTCTGGTCGTAACTCTGGGCTGAGGCGTTCTGGTCGTAACTCTGGGCTGAGGCGTTCTGGTCGTAACTTTGGGCTGAGGCGTTCTGGTTGTAACTCTGGGCTGAGGCGTTCTGGTCGTAACTCTGGGCCTCACCCTGAGATACCTCAAGAAAGTTATCTTTACAGATTAAAAGCCATGTGTGGTTTAATAACTTCATTAATAATGAAAATATATACAGACCTCTTTTAGTTACATAGACACACGCACATAAATAATAATACACTTAAACACAAACTCGCTGGCAGACATACACACAATCAGCCATGCAGACACACACACACACACACACACACACACACACACACACACACACACACACACACTCACACAGTAATCAGGAAGTGGTATAGTTTGGGAAGCGATGTAGTGGAGGCAGGATCCATACATAGCTTTAAGCAGTGGTATGATAAAGCTCACGGTTCAGGGAGAGTGACCTAGTAGCGACCAGTGAAGAGGCGGGGCCAGGAGCTAGGACTCGACTCCTGCAACCTCAACTAGGTGAGTACACACACACACTTCCTATAGAAGCCTCCCAACCAGGTCAACCCCAGTGCAACCAAACACTCTAAACCAAAACACCCATGCCACATCCAATGCCCCCACCCACTGCATTACAAACTCCACCCCCACAGCAACCACCCATAGTTCCTTATCAGGTCTCCCACTTCCCCAAACCCAATACACCTCCCAGACCACAATCTTAGAAAAGAAGTTGAAGGTGTGGTATACAAATACAGATGGAATAACAAATAAATATGAGAAGTGGCACGAAAGAATCAAGGAGACATCCCCAGACATAATAGCACTCACAGAAAAAAAACTCACCAGAATAATAACAGATTCAATCTTTCCATTCGGATATCAAATCCTCAGGAAAGACAGAGGGAGGAGAGGGGGAGGAGGAGTTGCACTGCTCATTAAAAACCAGTGGGGGGTTTGAGAAAATGGAAGGAATGGATGGCACAGGCGAAAGGGACTATTTAGTAGGAACAATCCAGTCTGAGGGACATAAGGTGATAATTGCAGTAATGTACAACCCACCACAGAACTGCAGGAGGCCAAGAGAAGAATACGATGAGAGCAACAGAGCAATGGTCGACACACTAGCCGAGGTGGCCAGGAGAGCACACATGGGGGGAGCAAAGTTAATAGTTATCGTTGATTTCAATCACAAGGAGATTGACTGGGAAAACCTGGAGCCCCATGGGGGTCCCGAAAAATGGAGAGCCAAGATGATGGATGTGGTACTGGAAAACCTCATGCATCAACTTGTTAGAGACACTACCAGAGAGAGAGGAGAGGATGAACCAGCAAGACTGGACCTTGTATTCACCTTGAGTAGTTCTGACATCGAGGATATCATGTATGAAAGGCCCCTGGGAGCTAGTGATCATGTGGTTCTGTGCTTCGACTACATAGTTGAACTCCAAGTGGAGAGAGCAGCAGGAATATGGTGGGAAAAACCAAACTACAAAAGGGGGAACTACTCAGGATTGAGGAACATCTTTCAAGATATTCAGTGGGAGAGGGAACTGAAAGGAAAACCAGTACAAGAAATGGTGGACTATGTGGCAACAAAATGCAAGGAGGCAGAGGAGAGGTTTGTTCCCAAGGGAAACAGAAATAATGGGAAGAACAGAACGAGTCCTTGGTTCACCCAAAGGTGTAGGGAGGCAAAAACTAGGTGTACTAGAGAATGGAAAAGGTACAGAAGACAGAGAACTCAGGATAATAAAGAGATTAGCCGAAGAGTCAGAAACGAATATGCACAGATAAGAAGGGAGGCTCAGCGGCAACACGAAAATGACATAGCATCGAAAGTCAAGACTGACCCGAAGCTGTTGTACAGCCACATCAGGAGGAAAACAACAGTCAAGGACCAGGTAATCAGACTGAGGAAGGGTGATGGGGAATTCACAAGAAACGACCGGGAGGTATGTCAGGAGCTCAACACAAGATTTAAAGAAGTACTTACAGTGGAAACCAGTAGGACTCCAGGAAATCAGAGCAGGGGGGTGTACTAGCAAGTGCTGGATGAGGTACATATAACCAAGGAGGAGGTGAAGAATTTGCTATGCGAACTTGACACCTCAAAGGCGGTGGGACCAGACAACATCTCTCCGTGGGTCCTTAAAGAGGGAGCAGAGACATTGTGTGTACCATTAACAAAGATCTTCAACACATTTGAAACTGGGCAACTCCCCGGGGTATGAAAGATGGCAAATGTAGTCCCAATTTTTAAAAAGGGAGACAGACATGAGGCACTAAACTACAGACCTGTATCACTAACGTGTATAGTATGCAAGGTCATGGAGAAGATCATCAGGAGGAGAGTGGTGGAGCACCTGGAAAGAAACAAGTGTATAATTGACAACCAGCATGGTTTCAGGGAGGGAAAATCCTGTGTCACAAACCTATTAGAGTTTTATGACAAGGTGACAGAAGTAAGACAAGAGAGAGAGGGGTGGATCGACTGCATTTTTTTGGACTGCAAGAAGGCCTTCGACACAGTTCCTCACAAGAGGTTACGGGCAAAAGCTAGAGGATCAGGCACACATAACAGGAAAGGCACTGCAATGGATAAGAGAATACCTTACAGGGAGGCAACAACGAGTCATGGTACGTGACGAGGTGTCAAAGTGGGCGCCTGTGACAAGCGGGGTTCCACAGGGGTCAGTCTAGGACCTGTGCTGTTCTTGGTATATGTGAATGACATAACGGAAGGGATAGACTCAGAAGTGTCCTTGTTTGCGGACGATGTGAAGTTAATGAGAAGAATCACATCGGATGAGGATCAGGCAGGACTACAAAGAGACCTGGACAGGCTACAAGCCTGGTCCAGTAACTGGCTCCTTGAGTTTAACCCTGCCAAATGCAAAGTCATGAAGATTGGGGAAGGGCAAAGAAGACCG
Source organism: Cherax quadricarinatus (assembly GCF_026875155.1). Lineage (NCBI taxonomy): Eukaryota > Metazoa > Arthropoda > Malacostraca > Decapoda > Parastacidae > Cherax > Cherax quadricarinatus. Next base: position 2,700,458 of record NC_069409.1, read on the forward strand.
CAGACACAATATAGTTTAGATGGCCAAAGTCTGCAAACCTCACTCAAGGAAAAAGATCTTGGGGTGAGTATAACACCGAACATTTCTCCCGAGGCGCACATCAATCAGATAACTGCTGCAGCATACGGGCGCCTGGCAAACCTACAGACAGCGTTCCGATACCTCAGTAAGGAGTCGTTCAAGACTCTGTATACCACTTACGTCAGGCCAATACTGGAGTATGCAGCACCAGTTTGGAATGCACACCTAGTCAAGTACGTCAAAAAATTAGAGAAAGTGCAAAGGTTTGCAACAAGACTAGTCCCAGAGCTACGGGGATTGTCCTACGAAGAAAGGTTGAGGGAAATCGGCCTGACGACACTGGAGGCCAGGAGGGTCAGGGGAGACATGATAACGACATATAAAATACTGCGCGGAATAGACGAGGTGGACAAAGACGGGATGTTCCAGAGATGGGACACAGACACAAGAGGTCACAATTGGAAGTTGAAGACTCAGATGAATCAAAGGGATGTTAGGAAGTATTTCTTCAGTCATAGAGTAGTCAGGCCGTGGAATAGCCTAGAAAGTGATGTGGTGGAGGCAGGAACCATACATAGTTTTAAGGCGAGGTATGATAAAGCTCATGGAGCAGGGAGAGAGAGGACCTAGTAGCAATCAGTGAAGAGGCGGGGCCAGGAGCTGTGACTCGACCCCTGCAACCACAAATACGTGAACACACACACACACACACACACACACACACACACACACACACACACACACACACACACACACTCGTTCAGACAAATGCACAAATGTTCACAGATAAATCTTAATTTCTTTAGCTACTAAAAAACAATATATTTTATACCCTATACAAAAACTAAATTTTAGCAGGAGTTCTCAATTAAAATGTAACAATTCTAAAGACACTTCAGGATTTATCTTAGGTACAAGAAAAACGAACCGTGAAGAAAAAATGGAAAAAAAGAAACTAAAAATGTCCTGGATAGTCTACAGGAGAATAAAAAGTTAGAAGAAAATCACCTAAAAAGAGAAGAGACATATTTTGAAAATAAGACAGATAAGAGAAAACAAATATTTCCTAATACCATCAAAACTGAGGAAATGTCTCAAGAAGTGTTCGCTGATGCTGATAAAAGGCTCATAAGCCCCTTATTCCTCCTCCTCTTTCTCCCCCTCATCCTTCACCTCATCCTCCTCATCCTCTTCCTCCCCCCCTTCCTCCTCACCCTCTTCCTCTTCCTCTTCCTCCTCCTCCTTGATGAAGAAATACATTCACCACCTCCCGGGCTGAGTAATTTTTTACTGGTCCAATATTTCTTACTGTTCATAAAATAACGGAGACGAGGAATGAGGGATTAGATTTAAGAAAATTGTGACTCACGGAACGTAATAACATGACTGCCAAAAAACCAAGAAATGGGTGGGATTTGAACCCATGGCGAGTGATTCCTAAAATTCACTCGACATGGATTCAAATCCCATCCGCTTCCTGTTTACTTTAAGACTTTTGTGATAGTGTCTACCAGTAGTTGGCAAGTAGAGGATGGTAAGTGCAAGTGGGATAGGGAGGATGGTAAGTGCAAGTGGGATGGGGAGGATGGTAAGTGCAAGTGGGATGGGGAGGATGGTAAGTGCAAGTGGGATGGGGAGGATGGTAAGTGCCAGTGGGATGGAGAGGATGATAAGTGCCAGTGGGATGGAGAGGATGGTAAGTGCCAGTGGGATGGAGAGGATGGTAAGTGCCAGTGGGATGGAGAGGATGGTAAGTGCCAGTGGGATGGAGAGGATGGTAAGTGCCAGTGGGATGGAGAGGATGGTAAGTGCCAGTGGGATGGAGAGGATGGTAAGTGCCAGTGGATGGGGAGGATGGTAAGTGCCAGTGGGATGGGGAGGATGGTAAATGCAAGTGGGATAGGGAGGATGGCAAGAGCCAGTGGGATGGGGAGGATGGTAAGTGCCAGTGGGATGGAGAGGATGGTAAGTGCCAGTGGGATGGAGAGGATGGTAAGTGCCAGAGGGATGGAGAGGATGGTAAGTGCCAGTGGGATGGAGAGGATGGTAAGTGCCAGTGGGATGGAGAGGATGGTAAATGCAAGTGGGATAGGAAGGATGGCAAGAGCAGGTGGAATTGGGAGGATGGTAAGTGCCAGTGGGATGGAGAGGATGGTAAGTGCCAGTGGGATGGAGAGGATGGTAAGTGCCAGTGGGATGGAGAGGATGGTAAGTGCCAGTGGGATGGGGAGGATGGTAAGTGCCAGTGGGATGGGGAGGATGGTAAATGCAAGTGGGATGGGGAGGATGGCAAGAGCAAGTGGGATGGGTAGGATGGTAAATGCAAGTGGGTTGGGGAGGATGATAAATGCAAGTGGGATGGGGAGGATGGTAAGTGCCAGTGGGATGGACAGGATGGTAAGTGCCAGTGGGAAGGAGAGGATGGTGAGTGCCAGTGGGATGGAGAGGATGGTGAGTGCCAGTGGGATGGAGAGGATGGTAAGTGCCAGTGGGATGGGGAGGATGGTAAATGCAAGTGGGATGGGGTGGATGGCAAGAGCAAGTGGGATGGGTAGGATGGTAAATGCAAGTGGGTTGGGGAGGATGATAAATGCAAGTGGGATGGGTAGGATGGTAAGTGCCAGTGGGATGGAGAGGATGGTAAGTGCCAGTGGGATGGGGAGGATGGTAAGTGCAAGTGGTATGGGGAGGATGGTAAGTGCAAGTGGGATTGGAGGATGGTAAGTGCAAGTGGGATGGGGAGGATGGTAAGTGCCAGTGGGATGGAGAGGATGGTAAGTGAAAGTGGGAAGGGGAGGGGTGGTAAGTGCCAGGGGGATGGGGGGGAGGGTAAAGGCAAGTGGGGAAGGGAAAAGGAGGGCAAGGCAAGTGGGTTTGTGAAAGGAATGGAAAATGCAAGGGGGTTGGGGAGGAGGGAAAAAAGCAAGTGGGAGGGGGTAGGATGGTAAGTGCCATGGGAGGGAAAGGGATAAAAAGTGCCATTTGGGATGGGGGAGGATGGTAATTTCAAGGGGAAAGGGGGGATGGTAATTTAAAAGTGGTACGGGGAGGATGGTAAGTGCAAGTGGGTTTTGGGAGGATGGTAAGTCAAGTGGGATGGGAGGATGGAAAGTGCAAGGGGAGGGGGGGATGGAAAGGGTGCTGGGGGAAAGGGGAGAAGGGAAAATTGAAGTGGGAGGGGGAAGGATGGTAAAATGCAAGGGGGGGTTGGGGAGGATGAAAAATTTGAAAATGGGTTTGGGGAGGATGGAAAGGGGCCATTTGGGAAAGGAGGGGAAATGGTAAGGGGGCCAGTGGGATGGGAGGTTTGGTAAGTGCAAGGGGTTATGGGGGGGGATGGTTTAGTGCAAGTGAGTTTGGGGAAGGAGGGTAAGTGAAAAGTGGGATGGGGGGGGATGGTAAGTGCCAGTGGGTTTGGGGAGGATGGTAAGGGGCAAGGGGGAAGGGGAGGATGTAAAAAGCAATGGGGGGGGGAAAGGAGGAAAAGTGCCGGGGGGAGGGAGGGGGGATGGAAAGGCAAGGGGGAAATTGGGGGGGATGATAATTGAAGTGGTATGGGGAGGATGGTAAGTGCAAGTTTTTGGGGGGGGGGTTTTGTGGGGGATGGTATGTGCAAGGGGGGATGTGGAGGAGGGTAAGTGCCAGGGGGAAATGGGGAGGATGGTAAGTGCAAGTGGGAGGGGGAAAGGATGGGTAATTTGCATGTGGATGGGGAAAAGGGAAATGCAAGTGGGATCGGGGGTGGTAAGTGAAAAGTGGGAGGGGGGAGAAGGGTAAGTGAAAAAGGGGGGAATGGGGGAGGAGATAAAGAAAGTGTGAGGGGGAGGATGGTAAGTGCAAGGGGAAGGGGGAAAAAAGTAATTGAAAAGTGGGGGGGGAGGAGGGTAAGTGCAAGGGATGAGGGGGGATGTTTAAAATTGCAAGTGGGTTTGGGGGGGATGGAAATTTGCAAGGGGGATGGGGAGGATGGAAATGAAAGTGGGATGAAAAAGGATGGTAAGTGCAAGTGGATGGGGAGGGACGGTAAGTGCCGGGGTTTGGGATGGGGAGGGGGTTAATTGCCAGGGGGGAATTGGGGGGGAGGGTAAGTCCCAAGTGGGATGGGGGACGATTGAAAAGGGGCCAGTGGGGGAGGGGTTTGGTATGTCCGTGAGAGGGGGGATAAATAAGTCCCAAAGTGTGTTGGGGGGGTGATAAGTCCCCAGGGGATGGAGGGGAAATTGTAAGTGCCAGTGGGATGGGGGGGAAAGGTAAATGAAAAGTGGGGTTTGGGGAGGGGGCAAGAGAAAGTGGGAGGGGTGGGATGGAAAATTTGCAAGTGGGTGGGGGGAGGATAAAAAAATGCAAGTGGGATGAGGATTTTTGGTAAGTGCCAGTGTGATGGAGAGGATGGTAAGTGCCAGTGTGATGGAGGGGAGGGGTAAGTGCCAGGGGGAAAGCAGAGGTTTGGTAAGTGCCATGGGATGGGCGGGAAATGGAAAAACAAGTGGGAGGGGGAGGAGGGAAAGGGTCCAGTGGGATGGAAAAGGTTGGTAAGTCCCAAGTGGGTGGGGAGGATGGTAAGTGAAATTTGGTTTATGGGGAGTTGGTAAGTGAAAGGGTGGGATAGGGGGAAATGGTAAGCGAAAGGGGGGATTGGGAGGTTGGTAAGTCCCTTTTGGGATGGGAGGTTGGAAAAATGCAAGGGGGAATTGGGGGGAAAGGAAAGGGGGCCTGGGATGGGGAGGGGGGCCCAGTGCTTTTGGGGGATGGGGAGAAGGGTAAGTGCAAGGGGGGGTTGGGGGGGAAAGAAAAGTCCCAATTTGGGAAAGGGAGGATGGTAAAGAGCAAGGGGGAGGGAAGATGGTAAGTGCCATTTGGGATGGAGAGGAGGGTAAGTGAAAAATTTGGGATGGAGAGGATAGTAATGAAAGTGGGTAGGGGAAAAGGATTTTTAAGTGAAAGGGGGATTGTGAGGATGGAAAGTCAAGTGGGATGGGGAGGATGGTAAGTCCCAGGGGGATGGGGGGGGGAAAAAGTGTATGGGGGAGGGGGGACAAGGGAAAGTGCAAATGGGATAGGAGGATGATAAATCCCAAGGGGAAGGGGAGGTGGTAAAGGGCAATGGGATGAAAAGGGGGAAAGTGCAAGTGGTTATGGGGAGGTTGGGTAAGTCCCCCAGGGGGAATGGGGGGGGTTGGTAATTTCCAGGGGTTTGGAGAGGAAAAAAGTCCAGGGGGATGGAGAGGATGAAAAATTTCCATTTGGGAGGGAGAGGAGGGGTAAGTGCCAGTGGGATGGAGAGGATGGAAAATTAAAGTGGGATGGGGGGGATGGAAAATTTGAAAAAGTGGGATGGGGAGGATGGCAAAACAATGGGAAGGGGGGGGTGGAAATTTGCAAGTGGGTTGGGGAGGTGATAAATGCAAGGGGGGATGAGGAGGATGGTAAGTGCCAGTGGGATGGAGGGGAAAGGGGTAAGTACAGTGGGATGGAGGGGATGGTAAGGCCAGTGGTTTGGAGGGGATGGAAAGTGCCTGGGGATGGAGAGGATGGAAATTCCAGTGGGATGGGGAGGAGGGTTAAAAAAAGTGGGATGGGGGGAAAGGCCCAAGAGAAAGTGGGAGGGGAAAGGATGGTAAATGCAAGGGGGTTTGGGGGAGGATGAAAAATCCCGGGTGGGATGGGGGGGATGGTAATCCCCATGGAATGGAGAGGAGGGAAATTGCCAGGGGGAGGGGAGGAGGGTAAGTGCCAGTGGGAGGAGAGGATGGTAAATGCCAGTTGGATGGGGAGGTGGTAAATCAAGTGGGATGGGGAGGTGGCAAAAAGAAAGGGGGGGGATGGGTAGGATAAAAAAATGCAATTTGGGTTTTGGGGGGGGGGAAGATAAATGCAAGTGGGATGGGGAGGATGGTAAGTCCCCAAGGGGGATGGAAGGTTTTGGTAATTTGCCAGGGGGATGGAGGGGTTTGGTAAGTCCCGGGTGGGAGGAAGGATGGTAAGGGGCATGGGGGGGATGGTAAATGCAAGGGGGATGGGGAGGAGGGGCAAAAGCAAGGGGGAAATTGGGGGATGGAAAAGTCAAGGGGGATTGGGATTTTGGTAAGTGCCAGGGGGAGGGGGAGGGATGGTTTTTTGGAAGTGGGATGGGGGGGAAATGGTAAGTGCTTTGTGGGAGGGGGGAGAATGGTAAGGGGAATGGGGATGGGAGGATGGTAAATGCAAGTGGGGTGGGGGGATGATAAATGAAATTTGGGAGGGGGAGGATGGTAAGGGGCCAGTGGGATGGAGGGGAAAGGGGTAAGTCCCCAGTGGGATGGGGTTTATGGTAAGTGCAAGTGGATGGGGGGGTTTTGGAAAGTGCAAGGGGGATTGGGAGGATGGTAAGTTAAAGTGGGAGGGGAAAAGAGGGGTAAGTGCCCGGGGGGAATGGGGGGATGGAAATTGGCAAGGGGGGAGGGGGAGGATGGTAAGTTTTTTGGGGGTTTTGTGAGAAGGGTAAGTGCATGGGGATGGGGAAAAGGGGTAAGTGCAAGTGGGGGGGGGAGGTTAAAAAAATGAAAGGGGGATGGGGAGGTTTGAAAAGAGAAAAGGGGAAATGGGGAGGATGGTAAGGGGCCAGGGGGATGGAGAGGATGGAAAGTGCAAGTGGGATGGGGAGGATAGTAAGTGCAAAGGGGTAGGGGGGAAGGGATGGAAAGGGGGAAGGGGGGTTTGTGAAAATTTGGTAAGTGCAAGGGGGAAAAGGAGGATAGTAAGTGAAAAGTGGTATGGGGAGGAGGGTAAGTGCAAGGGGATGAGAAGGGGGGGTAAGTGAAAGGGTGGGGGGGATGACTGTTGTAATAATGAGCTAAAAAATTTCTGGTAAGTTAGAAAAATATAGCTTATGAGACGCTTTTAAAGTGTAGAAGTGAATATGCTAATATTTTACTGTACTGGCAAGTTAAGACACACTAGCAACAGTTAGTTATCTATATTCAGAAATGTTTCTCCTACATAGTAAGTCTCCTCTATATTCTACTGAAGAAGGTATGGCTATGCTCCTTCCTCAGATTTACGAACATTTCTCTACATAAAATTACATCTACCACTTCTCCGGCCACTGTATCAACCTATCCAGATCTTCCTGTAACGTTCTACTGTCCTCTTCAAATTAATCTGACGGCGTACTTTAGTATCATTGGCAAACTTGCTTACGTCGCTATTTATTCTCACCGCTGGTGACGCGTCCCAACTCTGATTCTCCCCAATTTTGCAAACTGTGAAGCCCTTGTCAACTACGCCTCTATCTAGGAAAAAAAATTCCCACCTATTCCGTGTGCCTATACTTTCCTCAACAATCTCCGATGTGGAACTCTGTCAGAATCCTTACTGTTTCCCTACACACAATATCAGTGAATTTCTAAGGCAGATCACCATTTTGTAAAACGGTGCCAATATACTTTGATCAGTTTATGTCATTCAATATTTCTTCGAATAGCCTCTACAGCTATTAATTCCATCATTTTTTCCACACTGTAGGATTGGTTAATTGGTCTAAACTCGAAGCTAACGACTTATCTCCCATTTTATACATAGGTACCACATTTATTATGTACAAGGCAAACAAATAGCCAATGGAACAAGGAGAATTTTGGAAGGGGAGAGAATGGGTAATCCAGGTGTTTACAGTGAGACATAAACATAAATATTACCTCGCATTTATGGATTTAAAAAAGGCATATGATTGGGCTCATAGAGTAACGATGCGACATATAAAGAGAAGCAAGAGTTTCTATTCAAATAGTGAGGTTTAGGTTAGGGCATGCAGTAGAGATGAAGGTATACCTCAGAAACAGTAATTCTTAGAGAGTGTAATGTCACCACAGTTATTCAGCATATTAATAGAGGTTTTAAAACAAGCAAGTGCTACGGCGTTGAGAGAAGTGTGGAATTAAATGATAACTAATTCATTGTACATTGATAATTGTCACAGTTTGCTCTTTGCCGATGACACAATTCTTTTGGAAGGTTCTGATGAGAAATTGCAAAGGTTGGTGATGAGAGAAATACAGTCTAGGCAGTTTAAGAGTGACTACCAGTTTGAAGTAGGAAGGATAAAGGAAGTAAGTGTATTCAGTTTAAATTTGGTAGAGAACTTGTGGGCAAATAGGTCCATCTTCCATAAGATAAACCCCTCAGTCGTAACTGAGGGGTTGTTGAGGTGGTAGCGTAATCTGAGCTATGATTTCTGAAAAATTCTGTCCAAGCAGTGACTGAATGAAATACCTTGAATGTATTTGCTTTACTGTGGTCACCCTACCTCTCTGGAGCGGCCGGTATATTAAAAATAAGAAGAGAGAGGAAGAGAGATAACAATGCTAAGCCAAACGAACAAAATATATTTCTTCACATAGTGGTGTATAGCTATAAATGGGTGGCAAGTTGGTTAACTGGAATTATAACCTGGCGACTACACAAAGGATAACCAAGGCTACGTATAACCTGCTCACCATCAAACATACTTTAGTCTCTAAAATAACTACATGTATTTCGGTCACTTGTGCTACTCAAGAAACGTATCACGTGTACGTTGGTACACGTGAAAAGATTAATGTAGAGTGTGCCATAAGTTTATAATGCACATAAATATTAGTATTAAACATTTGAAATCAATCATATATGGCATTAACAAGTTACCACACGGACACTAACAAATCTTCTTTTTTGTCAATACAAATAGGAAATCAGAACACATTCAGCTCTAAACTAATACAAACCTTCCACTAAGAAACATCGTCTTTGAAGCCAAACTAAATAGGAATTCACTTGTTGTATCAGAGACTAGTATCCTAAAATATACCAGTACATTAAGCTAGACGCCAGGCAGAATTTGAATAATCAAGCTATTAGCGTTGAAAAGTGAAGGTAGCTAGATAAAACACTCAGAAAGTCGCAGGAAAATCAGTATTTTAATTCTGCCAGTTTCTTGTATAAATAAAATAAACTGAGACCAACACAAGCTACATTTATGGGTACAATAAGAATGCATAAAGAACATTATGTAAATTTAACAAAGGATAAAACCTGATATAGTCAAATAATGTGATTTATTTTCTGATCAGATGAGACATTGTCTAGCTATTTCACGACAACCAATTTCATTACTAAAATTGGCAAAATAAACTCGGACAACCTAGAATCAAAGTAAAGTTTCCATTGAGACAAACCCATCAGTAATACAAGTTTAAAACCGACAAGAAGGGGCATTCTCCTGTTATTGCATGGATTTCCCCCCCCCCCTTCAAGTTATGTTTCTTGATGCCGGTGAGGGGCTCTTGATCTAGGGAATTAGATCTGTCCTCCAATTCCCTAAATTAATCCTGAATGCCTTCCATCCCTCTTCCCATTTCCCCTTCCCTGTCATAATAATAATAATAATAATAATAATAATAATAATAATTTCACAGATTCCATCATTTTGACTGTAGAAAGTTATGGATTCAGATTCGATTCAAGCAAAAGGAGGTCAAGTCCAATTTCTAAAAACATAAGAAAGGAGGAGCACTGCAGCAGGTCTATGGGCCCATACTAGGCAAATTCATCTCAATACATAAAGAAAAATATCTATCCAGTTCATTTTTAAGATCCTCTCACCAGCATCAAGGCAAAATAATGTAGTAAAATATAATAATCTTATATCACTTTTGGGAAGTTAGTGACAAAATAGAACCCACACACTGCATTAACATTACCAGTCTTCTGAAGAGCTTGGTAATGTTAATGTTTATGAAGGGAATGTTTAGTGCAGGGAAAATAATCTGAGAATAGCCTGTGTAACATTGCCCATTGTCCAGCCAGGCAAAACAACACCACTATAATACACACCCCAGATACAGTGTACCAACATTAATAAAACAGCACTATAATACACACCCCAGATACAGTGTACCATCATTAATAAAACAGCACTATAATACACACCCCAGATACAGTGTACCACCATTAATAAAACAGCACTATAATACACACCCCAGATACAGTGTACCACAGTTAAAAAAACAGTCATATAATATACACTTACCCTTGATACAGTGTACCACCGTTAATTTAAAACAGTTTAAAATTATATACACTTACCCTTGATACAGTGCACCCGTTAATAAAACAGTAATATAATATACACTTACCCTTGATACAGTGCACCATCGTTAATAAAACAGTAATATAATATACACTTACCCTTGATACAGTGAACCACCGTTAATAAAACAGTAATATAATATACACTTACCCTTGATACAGTGCACCACCGTTAATAAAACAGTAATATATATACACTTACCCTTGATACAGTGCACCACCGTTAATAAACAGTAATATAATATACACTTACCCTTGATACAGTGCACCATCGTTAAAAAACAAAAAAATAATATACACTTACCCTTGAACAGTTTCCCACCTTTAAATGAACGAAAATTAATATAAACAACCCTTGATAACAGTGCACCATTTTTAATAAAACAGTAATATAAATCACGTCCCCGTTCAGGGAACCACCTTTAAATAAAACAGTAATATAAAAAAACACTTCCCCTTTAACAGTGTACCCCCTTTTGTAGAAAAAGCCTGTACTGCCTCCCACAGCACCCATGCTTTTTTCCCAGTTAGTTTTTATTTCGCGCTTGGGGTGCTGCCACCTAGGCCTTGCCATTTGGGTATCCCAGACTTCCCTTGCCTCCCTCACACAGCGGCCTGGCATCAAGACCCCAAGGCCTCCCGCCTTCCTGGGGGGGCTTTTCCCCTCCCCCGGGCCCCAGGGGGAAAAAACCACAAAGCCTGGGGTAACCCCCCCTACCACTTATCTTTAAAGTAAGAACCCCGAAGAAGATTTTCCTTTTAACACCCCGTACACCCTTTAACCAAAAAAAACACCGTTATAAATGGTGCCCAGCGGTGCTTGCGGGGCAGTTGTTTTTGCCTGGAGGGGAGGAGGAAGAGGTAGGGAAAGTCATCTTCACTTGATCACCTACCCCAAGAAGCACCCGTCTTCTAACAATTTAACCGGGAGTCGTGCTCCCAACGTTTGAGCCCCCCAGACACAGGTAAAAAGCGGATCCCCCCCGAAATTTCCCGGGAAAATTCTCCGAGAATTTTAAGTGGCGCCCAAAAGTGCCCCCAACGCTCAGCGCCCCATGCCCCCAAAGTTTTTTTCCCCAATTCACGGGGTTCACCCGCCACTTGTAGCTGTTGTTGTTTTTTTCACTCAGCACAGCTGTTTCAGAAAACCCAAAAGGTGATTTTTTTGTGGTAAATTTCGGTCCATTGTGAGCTTCCCCCAAAGTTTTGGGGGTTTGGAGGAGGAGGAGGCAGGGCCCGATGCCCCCCCCTGCCTACACTCACACACGCCCCCCTGCCACCAGCCTACCATACCCCACCACTACGGGCCCACTCCCTCTCTGTGTTTTCGCTGTTTTTTCGTATGAATTCTTTGGGCCAGTCCCTTGTGTATCCGAGTGCCCGGGGGCCACCAAGCTACGGGGAAATTACACGTCACGTGGGTGGGGGCGATGCACGTGACCTACAAAGCCAGTGAGTTCCCAAAGATTCCCGGGCCCTCATGCTGGGCCCTTGCTGCCCCCCCCATCACATCGACGCACCCACTTTTTCCTGCCCGTTTTTCATGAGGTCACATGTTGTTGAGTAAACCCACGGGGGTCGGGTTCTGACCCCACCTCGAAAAGCCCTGCTGCCCGTCACCCCCGGTGTTTCCCCCCGATTTCCCTTTTGACTCACGATGTCTGCTAAACGTCACCTCACGGGGCCCTCCCGGGACGCCCCCCCCCCCTCGAGATGTCTGTTGACTTCCCTGCTGCTGACTTCCCCTTGGGCGAAAAATCACCCCGGGACATCACATGATGTCACATCGAGTTTCTAGAAATTATTTCAGGATTGCGAAAACATTGAGAGAAGATATTTTTCGTGTTTTAATTAATTCCCCCTCAGTCGTGTTCTCACTTTTTTAGTAGTTTTAAAGTATTTTTAAATTCCCGCAGAAAAGCATCATTTGCTATTTAAAGGGCCATGTTGTACCGTTTACAGCGGTGTGTTTGAAATTTTCCCATGTTTCCAGTGAGGTTGTGGTCAGCCCCCTGAGTAGCCCCCACGTGTTAATCCCCCGGGCCTGCCCCGTGTTTACAGCTGATTTCTCAGCCCGAGCGTAAGCCCCCTTTAACGAAAGTTTTTTATGCCTTTCGCTCGGTTTTTTCTGCAGAATCGTCCCGGGCAAACAAATTCCCATCGAAAATTTTTTTTCATTTCACCCCGGGACCGTAAAGTGCAGTTAAAATTTAGAGAAACAAGTCGGGGGAGGGTTTAGGCAAACCTTGCTTAACCCAAAACTGTCGAGAGATGATATTTTGTAAAGGGCCGCAGCCACCTGCCCGGCACCCGCTGTGCCCGGGCCTGTGGTCACAAGCTTCATTGACGGGCCCCCCCCGCGGTTCACTTTGACTGCTAGCTCTCTCCCTGCATTCGGGAAATGATTTAAACACTCCCAGATGTTTCCCCCGGGTCGTTTTGCCACGATCGCTCAAAAACCCCCAAAACGCTCGCCGGCAGTGATAGCCCAGCGACAGTAAAAAGTCAAGAAGTGTCCCCCTGAGTCCTTCCCAGAAGTCCGCCCATTGCCGATTTTTTTGTGGGAAGCCTCACTCGAGGGCACCACCCATGTCGTCCCCCATTTTTGATTTTTAAAACCTGAAAGGGACCTACGTTTTGTCTGTTTCCCCTTTCCCAAAGGGCCTCCCCCTTTACGCCCCACAGCCAGCCGCAGCGATGTCTCCAGTGTTGCATTATCTGTCCGGGACGCAGGAAGGGGGTGCAGTGATCCCCTTTCAAACGTCACTGCCAAAGACCACGATTTTTGGGCACCCCCGCATTTTTTTTTTCCCCTTCCCTCCCTGTAGGAAGTTTTTTTTTTCCATTCCATATGTATTTAAAATGTTTTTTTTTTTTGTGTTCTGGGCCCTGTTCCTACGAGAGAGAAACCCGGGGTTTCTTTTACTACCAGTATTGTCGCGTCGGAAGCGCGGTAGGTGGCCCCAGCGTATGAACGCCTGAAATGTTGCACAGGGCAAAACCCATGCTTTCTGCCAGCTGTAGTTTTATATTTCGCCCCTATGCTGGTGCGCCACCCAGGGGCCTTTTCCACTCAGTATTTCCCAGACTTGGGCCCCGCTCTCCTCACAAACGGCCTGGGGAACAAGACAAAAAGCCTCCCAGCTCCTCTCTTGGGGGGGCCCTGCCCGGGCCTGGGCCCCCAAAAAACACAAACCCGTGTAACCCCCCCTACCACTTATCCCAATTTAAAATAAGAAGCCCCCCGAAGAAGATTTTTCAATTTTAAAACCCCCCCTACAGCCTTACCAAATAAAAACCGTTTAAAAAACCCTTTAAAAAAACAGTAATAAAATATACACTAACCCCTTTATCCCGTGGGAAAACCCTCGTTAAAAAAACAGTAATATAATATACACTTACCCCTTTATACAGGTAAACCCCGTTAATAAAACATAATAAAATATACACTTCCCCCTTTAAACAGTGGGCCACCGTTTTAAAAAAAAAGTAAAAAATAATATACAACTTAAACCCTTTTTTACAGTTTTACCCCCGTTAATAAAAAAAGTAATATATATACACTTTCCCTTGATACAGTGCACCACCGATAAAAAACAGTAATAAACACTTACCCTTGATACAGTGTAAAAACCGTTAAAAAAACATAATATAAAATACAAAAAACCCTTATACAGTGTACCAAAAGTTAAAAAAAACAGTAATATAATAAAAAATTTTTCCCCTTTATTTTCAAATGTACCACCGTTAATAAAACAGTAATATAATAAACACTTAACCCTTTATACAGGCACCATCGTTTTTAAAAAAAACAGTAATAAATAACCCCTTTCCCCTTTATACAGTGTTTCCCCCCGTTTTTAAAAATTTTTACTCCCGCAAAAAAAAATTTGTAAGAAATTTTAATCGAATATTTTGGGAGTAAGAAAATATTTAATGAGAAATTTTTCAGGGAAAATTTCTCACTAAAAATGCGAAATAATTTTTTTTTTTAAAAATTTTTTCTTTTGTTTAAAATTTTTTTTCGATTTTCGAAAAATCTTTAAGGAAAATCCCTAAAAAAGTTTAATAAAAAAATTTTGGAAAATTAATTAGCTGCCAACCAAAATGGCCCCCCAAAAAAAAAAAAATACTTCCAGTTTAAAAGAGACAAGTGTTTTTTGGGGTTTAACCCAGCCGCAGAACCCTTTTCTAGTTATTAAAAGGGGAACAGTTTTAAAAAAAAATTTTTATTGAAATTTTTCAGAGCTTAAAAATGAGCGCTGAGTTTTAAAAAAAGCCCAAAAAAAACGGAAACAGAAAAAAGGCCCTTTTCCATTTAAATTTTTGTTTTTAGTGATACCCAAATTCAGTACAAAGTTTTAAAACCCTTTAAAAAAACTCCCCCTAATCTTATAAACTCAACATTTTTACAGAATACTTTTAATTTATTTGTTTTAAAAGCTTTCAGCCCAAACATTGTTAAGTTTCAGGAAAAAATTTAAAAGCTGCCATTTTTTTCAATAAAAAACACCTGAGATTTTAACCCCATACAATAAAAGCATTAAAACCTTGAGTAAAAAAAATCAACCAGTGGAAAAATCCAAGCCGATCAGACGAGTCACTATCCAGTTATGAAAAACGAAATTTACAGAAATTTTTAAAAAATTTTACTTTTCTGGGATCCAAAAGAATTGCCTGCAAGCAAAAAAAAAAAAAAAAAAAGGAAAATTAACGAGACCATCCTGGCACTAAGAAAATCCGCCATTTTTTATAAAATCCTAGAAAATTTAAAAATGGCCACCCTATAAAAACCAATACATTGCCCCCTTTTACTCCAAGTCCCCCGTTGAATTTCGGGGGGACGTTTTTTAAGAATTTTTAAAAGGGTTTTTGCCCATTCCAGGATGCTGCGACCAGAAGGGGCCGGGCACAGACAAGCCGAGGGGGCGTTGACCCCCCAAAACCCCCCCCTAGGGTTCCCCTCCAGGTAGGAACCCGTACTGCCAGTTCCCCAAAACTGCCCCCAAAAAGACCATACCCTGGAGTTTTAAATGGACTTGGGGTTTTAGGGGTAACCCCCGCTGGGCCCGATTCATGACCAGACCCCCGTAAAAAATGTGGAACCCTTTTAAAGATTTCGCTTGTAAACCTTGATAAAATTTTAAAGTCCCTGGGCTGGGTCCTTTTTGAGTTTTTGACAAAATAACCCCTCATAGGAGGAATGCAAAAAATTTTGACGACCCTTTTCGGTCCCAAATTTGGCCCTTAACAGTGTGACAAAGGGAATTTAAATTTTTCTACGGTGGCTTCGAAAAAATACCCCCCAAATGTAATATAATGCTACCTATATACCGCAATATAAATGCCCTTTGTTTATTTTTTCATCCCAAACGGGATTTTAAAATTACTAATCTCCCTGTTGGATTTTTTGAAAAAAAATTTTAAAAAGAAACTATTAAAGAATAAATTAAGAGAAGCTTCCCCCGTAGGGGGGATACGTAATAAAAGAAGTAAAACACAGGGAAAGTAAAATGACAAAAAATTTCATTCTCCGGGGGTATCAAAAAATTTTCTAGGTTTGGGAAAATTTTCCCCTTTTCCCAAAATTGTGTCTACCACCTTCTACATCGTTAAGGGTAGGGAGCTTAACCAGTTGTAGGCTTGGGCCTTTAGCCGACACAAGGGGAGGTTTAACCCCCAAAACTCAGATTACCCAAAAAGGGTAGCATAACCCCCAAAACCTTTAGTTTTATCAAAAGGGGAGGATAACCCAAAACTCAGATAAAAAAACAAGGGGGTAGGAAACCCAACACTCAAAATATCAACAAAGGGTTTGGATAACGCAAAACACGATATACCGCAAGGGTAGGGGTAAGTACTTTAAGGTATGTTTACTGAAATAAATTCATTTTTACTTATAATCAGGAACCAATGGCGATTACCTGGGAAAAAAAAATTAAATTTAAAAATTTATCATTTTTTTAAAATAAGGGGAAAATTTTAATAAACGATTAATTACATTTTGCAAATATTAACATGATTAGTACAACTGAAAGTTAAAGAGGGGGGGGTTTTAATTAGGTAAATTGGGTCGGGAAAAAACAAAACTTTTGCTGCTGCCCCGGTGGGCCCAAATTGGTAAAATTAGTTTTATTAAAAATGACTCACAAATCGTAATGAAACCCGGGGCAAACAAAAACCCTACCAAAAGGGGGGGTTTGAACCCGCGGTCCCGAGTCTCCCAAAAATCCCGACCGTCGCGTTTGCCACTGGACCCGCTGGTCCAGTGGGGTAACGCGACGGTTTTGGAGTTTTGAACTCTCTTACCCTCGGGGCAAACCCCCCCCCGTGGTTTTGGGTTTTTTGAGTTTTTAAACCGGGTTTTTGTGAGTTGCTTCCCTTTCCGGAAAGAAAAACACTCAAAAAAATATATTGAAGAGGGGAGATTTCCCCCTTTCTCTGTGTCTGTCCCGTCTCTTGTTATTTACACAATGGTTTTAAAATGAATTAAGGGGTTCCCATCTTACGTAGGGTTTTTTTAAACAACTGGGTACATAAAAAACAAAAATTTTGGGGGCTTTTAATCTCGAAAAGGATTTTATTTTTAAAAAAACATTATTACTTTTTTTGCCATGATTTTTGTGAGAAGCTTTTTGATTCCCCCAAAAACGGACATAACCCTTTTTTTTTGCATCACATCGCAAAGGTTTCTGTGTGAAACCCCTGGGAGGTTAGCACTTTTCCCATTGAATAAAACACAACAATGTGAACAGTATCAATACTTAATGGCTGATTCGTCTTACGAAATACGTGAAAAACTTTTTGGCTTAGGTCGTTTAGGTGCAGTTTTTTTTGGACTCTGTGGAATAACTGCATATTAATTCTTCTAATCTGCTTTATTTAAACTTTTAGGTTTGTTGAGTTTTCCTGATGTGTAAGTTTTACCATATTTTCTGGTTGTGAGAGGTTTTAATATACTAAATTTTAATCAAATAGATTTTCCTGAAATAACTTGAGCCGATTCTGGTAAAAAAAGAAAATCAGTTTGATTTTAACGGGTTACCTTAGGTTAAATCTATATAATGTACACTTAAGTCTCACTTAATTACTTACATACCTACTTAAACTTTAGATGATGATAAATTTTTGCTTAGGAAAATATTTATTATTAGCCTGTGATGGTCCCAACTGCTTTTTTGACAGACAAAAAAGGCATATTTGACATTATTTCCATATGACAATTTCCGAGCTCCAGTTGTAATTATTTTCACCACTCTACCCTGGTAAACATATTGGTGTGGGTTAAGATATTTTTGCCTTTGAGATAACCAGAGAATTCCTCTTCAGTTTGATTTCAAACCTGATGTTTCTTATTGAAAAGTTTGAGTCAGTATAAAACTATAGAAACGTCGATAACATGTTTAACAACTCAAATAACATAAACAACGGTCCTGAGAAAGACGACAGCAAATATTACACTATTACATATAACGAAGTGCATAAAATACACATAAAAGCATAAACGTGCGAAAAAGGATGGAAATCCCAAACAGATAAAAACAAAGGTGATATAGATGTCAATGAGGACAACATAAAGAGAGAGATGGATATCAGTTTGTATAAAACATGGGGAAAAACGTGGATAAAACTATGGAAAAGAACTAGAGAAGGACGTGAATAAGACTGAGGATAAATAAAATGGATGACCACACTGATACTAAGATATTAAAATAAGCAAGAGCTAAACATGCAACATAATTCCAGTACATAGTTAGACCTTCCACATGACACTAACAGTGGTCAGCAACACATGACACTAACGGTGGTCAGCAACACATGACACTAACAATGGTCAGCAACACATGACACTAACAGTGGTCAGCAACACATGGCACTAACAGTGGTCAGCAACACATGGCACTAACGTGTCAGCAACACATGACACTAACGGTGGTCAGCAACACATGACACTAACAATGGTCAGCACACATGACACAAACGGGTCAGCAACACATGGCACTAACAGGTGGTCAGCAACACATGGCACTAACAGTGGTCAGCAACACATGGCACTACAGTGGTCAGCAACACATGACACTAACATGGTCAGCAACACATGACACAAACAGTGGTCAGCAACACATGGCACTAACAGGTGGTCAGCAACACATGGACGCTAACAGTAGTCAGCAACACATGACACTAACAATGGTCAGCAACACATGCACTAACAGTGGTCAGCAACACATGACACTAACAGTGGTCAGCAACACATGGCACTAACAGCTGTCAGCAATACATGACACTAACAGTAGTCAGCAACACATAACGCTAACAGTGTCAGCAACACACAACGCTAACGTAGTCAGCAACACATGACACTAACATGGTCAGCAACACATGGCACACTAACAGTGGTCAGCAACACATGACATAAACAGTGGTCAGCAACACATGGCACTAACAGCTGTCGCAATACATGACACTAACAGTAGTCGCAACACATAACGCTAACAGTAGTCAGCAACACACACGCTAACAGTAGTCAGCAACACATGACACTAACAATGGTCAGCAACACATGACACTAAACAGTGGTCAGCAACACATGACACTAACAGTGGTCAGCAACACATGACACTAACAGTGGTCAGCAAACATGACACTAACAGTGGTCAGTAACGCATGACGCTAACAGTAGTCAACACGCATAACGCTAACAGTAGTCAGCATCACATACGCTAACAGTAGTCCGCAACACATGGCGCTAACAGTAGTCAGCAACACACAACGCTAACAGTAGTCAGCAACACATGACACTAACAGTAGTCAGCAACACATGGCCTAACAGTAGTCAGCAACACAACGCTAACAGTAGTCAGCAACACATGGCACTAACAGTAGTCAGCAACACATGCACTAGCAGTAGTCAGCAACACATGGCGCTAACAGTGGTCAGCAACACACAACGCTAACAGTAGTCAGCAACACATGACACTAACAGTGTCAGCAACACATACGCTAACAGTAGTGAGCAACACTGGTAACTAAGGCGACCAACCACTAACATTTACCATTATTAATTACATATGAGGCCACAAGGGTAACCATAGCATGACACTTACCTGAAACTTGATTAGTGGAAATTAGTAAGTTTAGAATAATTAAGTGAGAACCAAGTTAAAGAAGCACCGATAATTAAGTAAGTACCAGAAGCTATGTAACATAGCTGACAGCATGTCGCGGAAATATAGAATTATTGTCAGACGAGAGGCGGAGTTTAGATACATAAGTGATTGAGACAGAATAGTCAGACACAGAGAGCTTAGATACAAACAGGCAGCAAGTTGAGCAATAAGAGAGAGAGAGAGGAGGAGAAGAAGAGAGAGACGATGAGGAAGAGAGTAGAGAAGAAGGAAGAGAGACAAGACACAGAAGACAGAGACAGGAAGGACAGACAGACGACAGACAGACAGACACAGACAGAGGCACTTCATTAATATCTGTGGTATAGCATATCAACATGTTATCAAGACATGCGGTTATGGCGTTTTACTGAGAAGACGTTTCGCCCACCAGGTGACCTCATCCAGGGCCTTAATCCCGAAGGGGCCCCAACTTCGACTGTAGTCCACATTACTTAATTTTTTTAGGTCTACTGTATGAGGGGTTTGCGATGGGGCCCCCCATTAACAATTCAAGCTTCAGGGCCACAGAAATGTAGGTCTGCCACTGACCTCATCAATAAAACGCCATTGACAGCATTACTGTGTCGTATTCCAGCAAATGAGCTCCGGTACAAGGAGACTTTGACATAGACTCACGGAGAGGTGTGCTGGGAGAGAAGGCCTTGTTGCTGTAGCTGGGATAGTTCACTTCTTGTTATATTTCTTGGTAGTACCTCGACCTCGCAAGCAGTGTCACCACACGACCCTGAACACAAAGTTCATGTTTAAGACACGTTGATTATTATTTTTGGGGGGGAGGGGGAAGCGTTATGGTCTTAAATTATTTTTGTAGTTTAACCCAAGTTAAACAGCCCCTTCCCTTTTTGTTGTTTAAATAATAACAACAATAGTAATAAGTAATAAAAATAGTAGTAATAGTAGTAGTCATAGTAGTAGTAAATAATAACAGTAATAATAAATATTGGCATTAATAACAACAATACTAGTAATAATAATATATGTTCGTAAACACATGGTCGTGTCTGCAAGTCAGAGAGAGAAGACGTTCTCTCAGTCGCTGTCTTACCGGAAGTGAGCTGACATCACACCTCAGATGACCTGAACAACAGCATCCTTACCTGTCCCACTGAAGACCAAATGATGGAAATAATACCAACAATAACATGGATAATAAAGAGAGAGCAACAGGTGGTGCATCACGTTGCTGTACCTCCCCAGGTGGTGCATCACGTCTGCTGTACCTCCCCAGGTGGGCATCACGTCTCTGTACCTCCCCAGTGGTGCATCAGTCTGCT
The DNA here is from genome assembly GCF_026875155.1 of Cherax quadricarinatus. Classification (NCBI taxonomy): domain Eukaryota; kingdom Metazoa; phylum Arthropoda; class Malacostraca; order Decapoda; family Parastacidae; genus Cherax; species Cherax quadricarinatus. The sequence continues at coordinate 2,721,048 of NC_069409.1, forward strand.
GTACCTCCCCATGTGGTGCATCACGTCTTTGTACTCTCCCCAGGTGGTGCATCACGTCTGCTGTACCTCCTCAGTCACCAACACTTGTCACAGCAACCTCCAGTGATCTCCATATACTCCGCCACTTGGTCTCCCATATTCCTCAGAGCTTCCTACAATGTTTCTTATAATATCTATTATCATTGTAGCTTTAATTTTTTATTTTTTTTATTTTTAGAGTCATTATTTTCATTTTTATTATGTTAGTGCTGTTTACCTGGAGTTTACCTGGAGAGGGTTTCGGGGGTCAACGCCCCCGTTGCCCGGTCTGAGACCAGGTCTCATGGTGGATCAGGGAATGATCAACCAGCCTGTTACTGCTGGCCCCACTCAAGCTGACGTACGAACCACAACCCGGTTGGTCAGGTACTGACTTAGGTGCCTGTCCAGTACCTTCTTGAAGACAGTCAGGGGTCTATTGGTACTCCCCCTTATGTATGCTGGAGGCAATTGAACAGTCTTGGGCCCCGGACACTTATTGTGTTGTCTCTCAGTGTACTCGTGACGCCCCTGCTTTTCATCGGGGGAATGTTGCATCTCCTGCCGAGTCTTTTGCTTTCATATGGAGTGATTTTCTTGTGCAGGTTTGGTACCAATCCTTCAAGGACCTTCCATGTGTATATTATCATGTATCTCTTCCGTCTGCGTTCCAGGGAATACAGATCAAGGACCTTCAACCGTTCCCAGTATTTAGGTGCCTTATCGCACTATGAGTGCCGTGAAAGTTATTTGTACACTCTCCAGGTCTGCAATGTCGCCAGCCTTGACGGGGAACGTTAGTGTACAGCAGTATTCCAGCCTAGAGAGCACAAGCGATTTGAAGAGACTAATCATGGGCTTGGCGTCCCTAGTTTTGAAGGTTCTCATTATCCATCCTATCATTTTCTTAGCGGATGAGGTAGATACATTGTTGTGGTCTTTGAAGGCGAGAACCTCTGACATTATCACTCCCAGGTCCTTCACATTACTTTTCCGCTCTATTGTATGGTTAGAATTTGTTGTATACCCTGACACATTTTTAATTTCTTCAAGTTTCCCATATCTGAGTAGATGAAATTTCTCCTCGTTGAACTTCATACTGTTTTGAGTGGCCCAGACGAAGATTTGGTTCATGTCCGCTTGGAGTCTCGCTGTGTCTTCGACAGAAGTCACTGCCATGGCAATCCGGGTATCATCTGCATAGGAAGACATGGAGCTATGGCTTACATATCTGTCTATGTTAGAAATCAGAATGAGGAATAGAATGGGAGCGAGTACTGTGCCTTGTGAAACAGAACTTTTTACCATGGCTGCCTGGGACTTTACTCTGTTTACTATTACTCTTTGTGTTCTATTTGTCAGGAAGTTATAGATCCATCTACCAACTTTTCCCGTTATTCCTTTATCCCGCATTTTGTGTGCTATTACACCATGGTCACACTTGTCGAAAGCTTTTGCAAAGTCCGTGTATACTACATCTGTATTTTGTTTATCCTCTACAGCATCGAGGACCTTGTCATAGTGGGTACCTGGGACAGGCAGGAGCGACCTTATCTAAACCCGTGTTGCCCTGGGTTGTATAATTCATGGGTATCTAGGTGGTTGGCTATCTTGCTTCTGAGAACCCTCTCAAAGATTTTTATGATATGGGATGTTAGTGCTATCGATCTGTAGTTCTTTGCAATTTCTTTACTGCCACCTTTGTGGAATGGGGCTATGTCTGTTGTTTTTAGTGTGTGTGGGATGACCCCTGTGTCCATGCTCCCTCTCCATAAAATGTTGAAGGCACGCGATACGGGCTTCTTGCAGTTCTTGATGAACACAGTTCCATGAGTCTGGGCCTGGGGCAGAGTGCATGGGCATGTCATTAATTGCCTCTTGAAAGTCTTGTGGAATTAGAATAATATCCGAGACTTTTGGGATGACCAAATTTTGGGTTTCGTTCATAAAGAATTCATTTGGATTGTCGACCCTTAGAGTGGGTAGTGGTTTGCTGAACACTGAGTCATATTGGGACTTTAGTATCTCACTCATTTCTTGGCTATCATCTGTGTATGTCCCATCCCTCCTAAGCAGGGGCCCAATACTGGATGTTATTTTTTCTTTAGATTTGGCATAAGAGAAGAAGTATTTTGGGCTTTCATCAATTTCCTTTATGGCTTTTATTTCTTCCTGTGATTCTTGTCTCCTATTAGATTCCTTCAGCTTAAGTTCGATATTTGCAATTTCACTGACTAGCGCCTCTCTTCGTATTTCAGATATATTGACCCCACTCAGCAGCTCTGTGACTCTTCGCCTTCGTCTGTATAGGGAATGTTTCTCTCTTTCTAGTTTACAACTTCTCTTTATTTTTCTTAATGGAATGTATCTTGAGCAGACCTCAAGAACCACAGAATTCATTTTTTTAAGGCAAATGTTCGGATCCGTGTTGTTTAGGATATCTTCCCAGCTTGTTTCATTTAGGACATGGGTTATTTGATCCCATTGTATGTTTTTGTTTTTGAAATCGAATTTCGTGAAGAGACCTTCACGACTGCTCACATTTTGCTGGTCCGGAGCCCTGTGCATACATGTCTGTACCTCTATTATGTTGTGATCTGAGTGTATTGTCTTTGATACAGTTATATTACGTATCAGATCATCAATGTTAGCGAAGATGAGGTCCAGCATATTTTCCAGTCTTGTAGGCTCTAGAATTTGCTGGTTTAAGGTGAATTTGGTGCAGAGATTTGATAGTTAGTGTGTGTGTGAATTTTCATCTGAGCTGCCTCCCGGGGTGATCTCTGCTAAAACATTGTTTGCTATACCCCTCCATTTTAGGTGTCTCAGGATGAAATCTCCTAGTAGTAAGATGTTTGGGGCAGGAGTTGGGAGATTTTCCACACAGTGGTCAATTTTCTCAAGATTTCTCCTGGAATTGCTGGGAAGTTTCATCTGGAGGCTTGTATACTACCACAATGGCAAGGTTTTGGTTTTCAGTCTTTACCGCCAAAACTTCAACTACATCATTTGAGGTGTTTAGTAGTTCTGTGCAAATGAGCGACTCTGTGACATACAGGCCGAACCTCACCTTGTTGCCTCTTTAGTCTGTTGCATCGGAATAGGTTATAACCTGGGATCCATATTTCGTTGTCATAATGATCCTTTATGTGGGTCTCTGTGAATGCTGCAAACATTGCATTTGAGTCCATGAGCAGTCCCTTGATGTAAGGATTTTTTTTTTTTGACGGCTTTAAACCTGTATGTTTACAAAGACAATGTGTATTGGTGGAATTTAGGGGGTTTTATTTGCTGGCTCTAATGTCTGTTGTTCTGGGGTAGAGGCCAATGTCCGTGCCTCTGCTCCAGAAGTGTTTTCAGTTGGTGTAGGATTATTGTCATTTCTTGCAAGTCTTTTATCCCTCCTGGCCCTAAAAACCTCTGTCACTGAAGAGGTTGTGGCTCCTCTCTTTTGTTTCCCATAGTCTGGCTGCTCTGTGTCTTCCAGTCCCATTAAGATGATGTGCCTGGCAGTATGTACTGTAGCATTTTCTTTCATGGATTGATGAGTGACACATTTCTGGCCGAAATAAGTTACAAGAAGGGAAGTTGCATTCTCCTGTTGTCATGTGAGTGCGGCATTTTTTGGGATGGTCAAAGATGCATGTCCCACCTATTTTACCAGATATACCGTGCCTGCAGACACCCTGTTAGCAGTAGTTCTTCGTTGTTATTATTATATTTGACAAAGTGCTCATGTGTAGGTGTCAAATAGTGCATGGAGAAAGGGAGGGTAATCAAGTTTGATAAGAGGACAGGTAGGATTGCCCCAATTCCTTGGATCATGAGCCATCACCAGCCACAAAGCACCTACTCCCACACTCGTCTAACACACTAACCTGGCAACACATTCACCCAGCAACACGCTTTGCAACATAAAACAGCAGCAAACTCGCCTAGCTACACCCCAAAAATACGCTCAACATACTCAACACCTTAGCGGTCCCTCAATTAGCAACACACCAAACAACACTTATCAGCTGTCACCTAGCAATACACTCACATGGCAACACAATTAAAAAAAAAAAACATTCACCAAAAATCCACTCAAACAGCAACACACCCACCCAGCAGTAACCTGAGCAGTTTATTCACAAAGAACTCGCCTAGCCTAGCAACACACTCAGCTAGACGACCATTCCTTCAACAACACACTTCCACATCAAAATGGTTATACAATACCGACAGGTTGGTAGGTAAGACACATAGGCAACAGTTAGGCAACTTTATTCCGAAACGTTTCGCCTACACAGTAGGTTTCTTAGTAGAATACAGAAAGTAGGCAGGAAACAGAAGATATGTGAAGACGATGTAATCAGTCCATCACCCTTGAAGTCTGGAGAAGTTCAGATAGTTCAGGAACTATCTGAAGAACAAGGGGACAGTGCGGAGACTTAAATACTGTCGGAAGGAGAGGTGCAGAGTAGTAGTAGTAGTGAGAATGTAGCCACTGAGAGGTCAGGTCCTCTCCAGATCCAACAGTTCTCACTTGAAAGGGTTGTCCAAGGTGTTTTCTGTACCAAGAGGCCATGTGTTGCAGTGTCTGACAAGATGGTATACTTGGAACTGAACTTCTCCAGGCTGAGGGACTGACAACCTCAAATTCTACGACTTCAAGGGTGATGGACTGATTACATCGTCTTCACATCTCTACTGTTCCTGCCTACTTTCTGTATTCGACTGAAGAAGCCTACTGTGTAGGCGAAACGTTTCGGAATAAAGTTGCCTAACTGTTGCCTATGTGTCTTACCTACCAACCTGACGGTATTGTATACCATTTTGATGTTCATCTTGTCAGACACTGCAACACATGGCCTCTTGGTACAGAAAACACCTTGGACAACCCTTTCAAGTGAGAACTGTTGGATCTGAGAGGGACCTGACCTCTCAGTGGCTACATTCTCACTACTCTGCACCTCTCCTACCGACAGTATTTAAGTCTCAGCACTGTCCCTTGATCTTCAGATAGTTCCTGACTATGGAACTGAACTTCTCCAGGCTGAGGGAACTGACAACCTCAAATTCTACGACTTCAAGGGTGATGGACTGATTACTCGTATTCACATCTCTACTGTTCCTGCCTACTTTCTGTATTCGACTGAAGAAGCCTACTGTGTAGGCGAAACGTTTCGGAAATAAAGTTGCCTAACTGTTGCCTATGTGTCTTACCTACCAACAACACACTTACTTAGCAATATAACTACCGAGACACACGCAAAGACCAATACACAAAAAAAATGGACATAGGAGAAAGGAGCTTACGACGACATTTCGGTCGGACCTGGACCATTTATAAAGTCGCACTAACATACACAGTAACATTTACAAAGTCGCACTAACATACACAGTAACATTTACAAAGTCGCACTAACAATACAGCTATAACATTTACAAAGTCGCACTAACATACACAGTAACATTTACAAAGTCGCACTAACATACACAGTAACATTTACAAAGTCGCACTAACATACACAGTAACATTTACAAAGTCGCACTAACATACACAGTAACATGTTCACCAGGAAAAGCACTAACCTGGAAACACACTCAGCAACATACTAACCAAGCAATACACTCAAGCAGTTACTTACAACACACTCGTCATGCAGCACACATGTTAACCTACCCAGCAAGCACTCGCCTAGCAACATGAGGCACTCGCCTAGCAACATGACGCACTCGCCTAGCAACATGACTAATTGCCACTGACCCAGCAATTCACTATTGATTGTTAGGTAAAGGAACACATGTGAAGCTAGTGTGACATTTTATTGTGGCAACGTTTTGCTCTCTGTGGCTTGACACACCTCACCTAGAGAAAGAGAAACTCGTTCAGTAACACGTGTCAACACACTCACCTTTGATAAACCTGCTTGATTCATGTTTTCCATTTCCATCTCGTTGCTGGCTGTTGGTTCCTCCATCTCCTCTGATGACAATAATGAACACAAGGATAATTAACACAAGGATATGAGCTCACACACACACACACACACACACATACACACAACACACCACACACACACACACACACACACACACACACACACACACACACACACACACACACACACACACACACACACACACACATATATATAATATATATATATATATATATATATAATATATATATATATATATATATATATATATATATATATTATATATATATATATGTATATATATATATATATATATGTATATTACTGTAAAAGGATAGTGAAATTCCAAGCGATTTCGTGACTTCTAACATTATCAAGGAACTATAAGTTCATATAGTTCACAATTCTATCACAGTGGTTGTTTTGCATATTGTGATATCACTTGTTTACCGTGATCTTATTGCGTATATATATATATATATATATATATATATATATATATATATATATATATATATATATTATATATATATATATATATATATATATATATATATATATATGCATGCATGCAAGGGTGTCGTAGGTAAGTTTGGGGTGCCAGGTGTAAATGATAATGGGAGCCCTTTGGTTGAACTTTGTATAGAAAGGGGTTTAGTTACAGGTAATACATACTTTAAGAAAAAGAGGATAAATAAGTATACAAGATATGATGTAGGGCGAAATAACAGTAGTTTGTTGGATTATGTATTGGTAGATAGAAGACTCTTAAGTAGACTTCAGGATGTACATGTTTATAGAGGGGCCACAGATATATCAGATCACTCTTTAGTTGTAGCTACACTGAGAGTAAAAGGTAGATGGGATACAAGGAGAATAGAAGCATCAGGGAAGAGAGAGGTGAAGGTTTATAAACTAAAAGAGGAGGCAGTTAGGGTAAGATATAAACAACTATTGGAGGATAGATGGGCTAATGAGAGCATAGGCAATGGGGTCGAAGAGGTATGGGGTAGGTTTAAAAATGTAGTGTTAGAGTGTTCAGCAGAAGTTTGTGGTTACAGGAAAGTGGGTGAGGGAGGGAAGAGGAGCGATTTGTGGAATGATGTAAAGAGAGTAGTAAGGGAGAAAAAGTTAGCATATGAGAAGTTTTTACAAAGTAGAAGTGATGCAAGGAGGGAAGAGTATATGGAGAAAAAGAGAGAGGTTAAGAGAGTGATGAAGCAATGTAAAAAGAGAGAAAATGAGAAAGTGGGTGAGATGTTATCAACAAATTTTGTTGAAAATAAGAAAAAGCTTTTGAGTGAGATTAACAAGTTAAGGAAGCCTAGAGACAAATGGATTTGTCAGTTAAAAATAGGAGAGGAGAGGAGTTATTAAATGGAGAGTTAAAGGTATTGGGAAGATAGAGGGAATATTTTGAGTAACTGTTAAATGTTGATGAAGATAGGGAAGCTGTGATTTCGTGTATAGGGCAAGGAGGAATAACATCTTGTAGGAGAGAGGAAGAGACAGTTGTGAGTGTGGGGGAAGTTCATGAGGCAGTAGGTAAAATAAAAGGGGGTAAAACAGCTGGGATTGATGGGATAAATAAAGAAATGTTAAAAGCAGGTAGGGATATAGTTTTGTAGTGATTGGTGCTATTATTTAATAAATGTATGGAAGAGGGTAAGGTACCTAGGGATTGGCAGAGAGCATGCATAGTTCCTTTGTATAAAGGCAAAGGGGACAAAAGAGAGTGCAAAAATTATAGGGGGATAAGTCTGTTGAGTATACCTGGTAAAGTGTATAATAGAGTTATTATTGAGAGAATTAAGAGTAAGACGGAGAATATGACAGCAGATGAAAAAGGAGGCTTTAGGAAAGGTAGAGGGTGTGTGGACCAGGTGTTTACAGTGAAACATATAAGTGAACAATATTTAGATAAGGCTAAAGAGGTTTTTGTGGCATTTGTGGATTTGGAAAAGGAGTATGACAGGGTGGATAGGTGGGAAATGTGGCAGATGTTGCAGGTGTATTGTATAGGAGGTAGGTTATTGAAAGCAGTGAAGAGTTTTTACGAGGATAGTGAGGCTCAAGTTAGAGTATGTAGGAAAGAGGGAGATTATTTCTCAGTAAAAGTAGGCCTTAGACAAGGATGTGTGATGTCACCGCGGTTGTTTAATATATTTATAGATGGGGTTGTAAGAGAAGTAAATGCGAGGGTCTTGGCAAGAAGCGTGGAGTTAAAAGATAAAGAATCACACATAAAGTGGGAGTTGTCACAGTTGCTCTTTGCTGATGACACTGTGCTCTTGGGAGATTCCGAAGAGAAGTTGCAGAGATTGGTGGATGAATTTGGTAGGGTGTGCAAAAGAAGAAAATTAAAAGTGAATACAGGAAAGAGTAAGGCTATGAGGATAACAAAAAGATTAGGTGATGAAAGATTGGATATCAGATTGGAGGGAGAGAGTATGGAGGAGGTGAATGTATTCAGATATTTGGGAGTGGACGTGTCAGTGAATGGGTCTATGAAAGATCAGGTGAATCATAGAATTGATGAGGGGAAAAGGGTGAGTGGTGCACTTAGGAGTCTGTGGAGACAAAGAACTTTGTCCTTGGAGGCAAAGAGGGGAATGTATGAGAGTATAGTTTTACCAACGCTCTTATATGGGTGTGAAGCATGGGTGATGAATGTTGCAGCGAGGAGAAGGCTGGAGGCAGTGGAGATGTCATGTCTGAGAGCAATGTGTGGTGTGAATATGATGCAGAGAATTCATAGTTTGGAAGTTAGGAGGAGGTGCGGGATTGCCAAAACTGTTGTCCAGAGGGCTGAGGAAGGGTTGTTGAGGTGGTTCGGACATGTAGTGAGAATGGAGCGAAACAGAATGACTTCAAGAGTGTATCAGTCTGTAGCAGAAGGAAGGCAGGGTAGGGGTCGGCCTAGGAACGGTTGGAGGGAGGGTGTAAAGGAGGTTTTGTGTGCGAGGGGCTTGGACTTCCAGCGGGCATGCGTGAGCATATTTGATAGTGAATGGAGACAAATGGTTTTTAATACTTGACGTGTTGTTGGAGTGTGAGCAAAGTAACATTTAAGAAGGGGCTCAGGGAAACCGGCAGGCCGCACTTGAGTCCTGGAGATGGGAAGTACAGTGCCTGCACTCTGAAGGAGGGGTGTTATAATGTTGCAGTTTAAAAACTGTAGTGTAAAGCACCCTTCTAGCAAGACAATGATGGAGTGAATGATGGTTGAAAGTTATATCTTTTCGGGCCACCTGCCTTGGTGGGAATCGGCCAGTGTGTTAATTAATTAATTAATATATTATAAATATATATAATATTATATATATATATATATATATATATATATATAATATATATATATATGTATATATATATATATATGTATATATATATATATATATATATATGTATATATATACACATATTTATATAACATCATTGGACTGTTTTCACAGAGCTGACGTAATGACGCAGGATCTAATCCCGGCTAGCAACATGAACAACGATCGAACCACCGATATTATAGCTTGCCTCCCGAGAAGCATTGCAAAATTCCGAGACGCCTTAGTCCACTTGGTCATCAGTACATCAAACATCAGGTGCTCAGTACCACTGGACATCTCACCCCTGGTGTGAGCACATGTGTGATCGAAGAAGATACAAAACTAATTTCAGTCTATTCCCATTTGGAATACCAGTCTTCATGAACACTTCACTTTTAATGCATCCATGAACTAGTGCTTTTAAGCAAAGAACAATGCTGCGATCAGCCGGAGATCGAACCCCCGATATTCTAGCACCTCTCTCGTGCTAAGTTAACACAGTGAAAAATGTGTATGCATCACAGCAGGTGGGAAAGACTTGCATTTTCTAAGGATATTCATTAAAGTCATAAAATACTTTCAACTTTTCGGTAAAAAAAATCCATCATCGTCATCACGATAAATTTACAGAGCATAAAATACGATTTCAAAATTTGTAATATATAACCTGCAATATTCAAAGTATGTTGTATAAAACAGAACTGTAGCCAACAAAAATAAAAATTTAATTCACTTTAGGAATTCAAATTGCAAACTCATGTAAATTCATTAAATAAATGTGTAACAAAACAAATGTAAATCTGCAGACATGCAAATGTATTTATATCAGCAATTCTTCTTCTCACTTGTGTGCAGTATGACTCTACCAGTGTCCAGCAGTAGTCGACCATGAAGCTGAGAGTCAGGTTTCCTTGTTATCTCTTCTCCATGATGGCTGTGTTAGTGAAATCGTTCTCCGAGGGAATTTATTTCACATGAACTGCATGTGTTGGTGCAAAATTTATTTGAATTCAGTACCCCAAAACTTGATAGAAACTCGTGTTAAACGTTAACCGAAACCTTTGCCGGCCAGTGTAATTAAACTAGCTAATGTAGATAAATGGTTCAGAGAACCGACAAGTTGATAAATTAGACACATGTGAAACACTGTGTGGCGAAACGTTTCCTCATTAAAGATACCCCAGTGTTGCACATGTGTCTATTCTAAACTAGCCATCTTGGGAGATGTAGAAATATCTTCGGCGAAGTAAGATAGTTACTATGTGGGGAGAGTTACAATAAGCTGGTAGCAGCCTTCACCATCCAGTGTTGTATTCATATATGCAGGATACCTTGAAACCCATTCGTGGGCTCCAGAGAGAGCTTTGCTCCCAGCCTAGTTGTTATTGAAGGTAAGACTTGTTTTGTTTTACACCTTCTGTTTCGGTTTCGCTTGGGGATCCACCCAGTGGCGTCGTAAGCGGGGCGGAAGGGATGTTCGTTCCGACCCGGGTGACACCATTTAGGGGGTGACACCATAGAGAGTTTAAAGAAAGTGACGCTAATTCTCAAAACAGTGCTGCACCAACATAAGAGAAGAATCCTTCGTTTCTGTATAGCCTATTAATTGATTACAGAGTATGTGGCATGCAAAGAGTACGTAACCTTTATTCGGCCCATGTACACACCCTCATTTACAGGCTATCTCCCCCAACCAGCGAACCAGGTTGCTAAGAGTTGATGATGGGGCCCCGTCGTTCAACTAGTGACCAGGTTCTAGCCAATAAGAAGATGGTTTTGGCAATCGCAGAGGTTATGTGGGTACCGCTCTCCTGTCTGCCCTTGTCATTCCCATTCTAGAGCTGGTTGAAGCACGGTCTGCTATCTTGTGGCTTCTATTTCTGCCTTGCTTACCGTGGAGTGCACTATACTTATCACTGTACATAGTGTACAATTGCTGTTCTAAATTGGTGAAGGATAATATAAGTCTAAACTTTTTTTTGCTGGGGTTTATTTTGCTCCCATTACTCCCGGGATAACGGGCCATTTGGAATCCTGGGTTGTAATATGGGTAGCCTGTCCGAGAGCTGGAGCTGGACTTAGAGAAACGGTTGAGCTTAGGGTGAAGCTCGTAGCAGGAAAAATTGTGCAGTTTGTTATCTGGCATTGCTTACAAATTTTGCGTGTCAGTTGCTTTATGGTCAGCCTTGCTTATTTGTGATCGTTCAACAGCTCGCTACTAGCTTGTTCAGTGTGCTCGCTTCGCTACGGTCAATCTTCTAGAACGTGTAGCTGTCTGGCATTGCTTTACAAATTTTGCGTGTCAGTTGTTACTAGCCTTTTCCGGTGTGGAGAATTTTGCAGTCAGCTTTGCTTGTATGCGTATTCTGCAATCTTTACTGTGCATAGCTAAGCGTTTTCTGGCAAATTAACGTGTTACGTTGGGGTATTCTGCAATGTACTGTGCATAGCGAATAACTTATGCCACCTAGACGAGTCAGACGTCTGGTGTCGGCATTATACTTTGCTAACCTACCTAAATTTGGGTCCCTACAGCGTTTTTGGGCAAATTGCTCGTTCCCATTGGCATTAAATACAAACACTTTCACAGCTGCGCAACTGCGTTAAATGATTGCTGAAAAAACTTATAGAAGAAGAGATGGCACATCAGACTCCTCCCTCTACGGGAGCTAGGGCAAAAACTCTATGTTCTCGCACGAGGGAAGATGATACACCTACGGAGCCAAATAGTCAGTATAGTGCATTTGGGTTGTCTCAGGGTGAATCAGGTCGTTGGCACTTGAGCTGGCAAAAATCAATCTTGAGCAAACTAGGGAACAGAGAGCATTCGCAAGGGAAGAATTTGATAGGGAAAGAGAAAGGAGGCAGTTTTCGCATTCTGTAAATAATTTTAGTTTACAGAAAGCAGTACAGTTTGTTCCCCGCTTCAATGAGGCCGAACCAGAACAATTTTTCGAAAGCTTCGAAAATCAGGCTAGAGCCTTGAGGTGGCCGGAACAGCATTGGGCATCGTTGGTTCATACAGCATTATTGAGTAAGGCACAGGAATTTACGTCAGTATTAAATGACGCTGAATTTTCTGATTATCAAGTAGTGAAGACCACAGTGTTGGGAGCATATACATGTATCCCAGCCAAATACAAAAAAAATTTCAAGCTGAGCAGACGACAGCTTGGTCAATCCCTAGTGGACTTTGTGAGACAGAAAACCCAAAGCTTTTACCAGCTGGTATAAAGCAAGTGGTTTGTCTCTACCTTTGAGGAGCTGGTACAGCTTATTCTGATTGATAACCTGCTGGTGTCTGTGGGACCAGAGGTTCGAGTCTTTCTGCAGGATCGTGACTTAACCACTGCATTGGAGGCACCCAGGTTGGCTGATACCTTCAAAAAACTAACCGCTCCTTGTCCGAGCGGTCCCGTCTCTTTTAAAACAGCCTGGCATGAGCAGAGATCGTCAACTTGGGAATGAAGTGCCACCCAGAGGGAGAACGTCTACGTCTGCCAACTAATTTCACCTGGTGAGCCACGCTTCTCAACATATGGTCCACTGCGGAGAGGCAAACTACTCAGGGTGCATCTTGCAACAGTATCCAGAGAAAACACCAGCCAGAACCATTTGCAACGTCATTTGTAACAAAGTAGGTCACTTTCCGTCCCAACTGCCCCAATAAACCCAACCCATTGGGAAAAAATCTCTAATATCCTAGTAACATGTCCCCTGGGAGAAGTAGAAAAAGGTTTATGGCCCCTTATTATTGCAAGTCTTATTTCCCTTCAGGAAAACTCAGAAACAACTGAAGTAAAGACCTTTAGGATACTGGGCATATTGCTCACTTGTAAGAGAAGGAATATTACCCCTTTCAGAGAATACTTCCTTGAATTCCTCTGTTTTATTGGAAGCATTTGGAGGAGCTATATATTCTGTTCCTTTGCATAAAATTTATGTACGTGCAAATATTACACTGGTACTTGACTGTAGGTGTCTCAAGGATTTCCCATAAAAGATCCCATGTTATTACTGGGTAATAACTTACTACTGTTAGTTTGTTCCTGAACTTATAATGATTAATTCTTCTCCGGTTTTGGGCCATAACTCGGGCAACATCCCAAGGGTTGTCTGGAGAGAATGTTGACCTATCCTTGGACGACTCCGATCTCGGAATAGCCACGTTGTTTTGAGGCACACCGGCCGGAGCCTCGTAAATCAAGTGAACAGACCCCGATCAAGCCTTCCTATTCCCAGGTTGCAGGATTGCCAGATGTCTCTGTTTCCATGCCCGAGGGACTGTCCTTCCGGGAGGAACAACGAAAGGACCCTTCTTTAAAATTCGCTTTTCAGGCAGCTATGGGTAAATCCTCTTTGGGTCATCCGGTCAAGTATGAAGTTAAAAACAATTATTTGATCTGCACTGAGACTGGTAAGGAGATAGAGGGCCGGCAATTGTATGACAAGTTAGCGGTTCCAACCAAGTTTAGACCTCAAATATTGAATATAGCTCCCAATACGTCATTAGGAGGTCACTTAGGAATTACAAAAACCTTGTATAGAATCACAAAAGAATTTTTTTGGGCCCAAAAATTAAGAAAGATGTGAAGAATCATATTAGGTGTTCCCGAGAATGTCAGCAAGTAGGGAAACCTGGACATTCCATTAAACCTGCACCTCTCCAACCTATACCTGCTGATGGAGAACCTTTTGCGGATTTAATTATAGATTGTGTAGGGCCACTACCTAGGTCAAAGTCGGAAATCAATATTTATTTACGATTATGGATAAAGTAACCAGATATCCTGAAGCAATTCCCATGCGTAGTATTAATACTAAAGCTATTCTCAAAGCTTTAACCCAAAATTTATTTCTTGTTTTGGCATTCCCAAAACTATTCAAAGTGATCATGGTACTAACTTCACTGCCCCAAAACATTAAGGGAAGTATTAACTAGGTTAGGGATAATCCACAACTTATCCACTTTCCTATCATCCTCAGTCCCAAGGCGCCTTTGGGAAAAATTCCCTCAGACATTAAAAACAATGATGAGAACTTTTTGCATGCACTTTCCTACAGACTGGGATAAATCACTTACCTTTGTTGCTTTTTCTCAGTACGAGAGACGGTGCAAGAGTCTACAGGGTTTTAGTCCGTTTGGCTGATCTATGGGCACAATGTACGAGGTCCTCTTCGGGTGCTCAAAGAAGGATGGATGGGAGAAGACGTTAGCTCAACACTCTACAACCCGTCTTCAAGGTTGCAGGTGGCACGTCAGTTAGCCAAGGCTAACCTAAAGACAGCTCAAAGTAAGATGAAACAGAGGTATGACAGAAGTGCAAAATTCCGCTCCTTCCATCCAGGAGACAAGGTGTTGGTGCAGGAACCTATACCTGGCCACACCTTGAAAGCTAGATTTACAGGACCTATGCAGATTGTAAGTAGATTGTCTGATGTAAATTATGTGGTAGCTCCCATTGATAAGACCTCAAATTAAAACTTACCACATTAATCAATTAAAGGCTTTTCATACACCAGATAGTCCCAGTAATGACTGTCCTCTACCTCTGAGGACGACTCTGATTCTTTGCACTCTATCTCTGAAATTAATATTAAACTTTCAAATTCTGTCCTTAGGATCCTAGCCCTTTAATGGAGGGATTATCTGAAACGCAAGCAACAAATTTAACGGAGCTTCTACAATCATATCCTAATATTTTTTCGGATGTGCCGAAAAAATGTACGTTAGGTTATTATGATGTAGATGTGGGAAACTCTAAACCAATTAAACTCTCCCCCTACTGAGCTAATCCTGAAAAGCAAAGGCTACTTCAGCAGGAAGAAGAATTTTTGTTAAAGCATGGTTTAGTGGAGGAGTCACCTAGTCCATGGGCTTCACCGTGCCTCCTTGTGAAGAAGGCTGATGGAGGGTTTCGTATGTGTACAGACTACCGTAAAGTGAACGAGGTCACAATTACAGATGGGTTACCCTCTTCCTCGTCTGGATGACGTATTGACTTTGTGGGTAAGGCTACTTTTGTGTCCAAGTTTGATCTCCTTAAAGGCTACTATCAGGTACCTTTGACGGATAGGCGAAGGAAATCTCTGCCTTCGTAATTCCAGGAGGTCATTATCAATACAGTTACCCCCTTCGGAATGAAAAATTCCCCCTCTTCATTCCAGAAACTCATCCATCAGGCTATTAAAGGACTTGGGAAAGGGACGGCAGCGTACCTAAATGATATTGTTGTGGTGTCTGATACTTGGGATCAACACCTACTTAGACTTAAGGCTCTTTTTGAGACCTTTAAGAGTTCCCATTTATCTAAATCTTCCTTTGGCCAGGCCACTATCACTTTTCTAGGCCATGGAGTAGGTAGTGGTAAAGTTGCACCTAAACTTGCTAAAGTTTTTGCTATTAAAGATTATTCAGTTCCTCATAATAGGAAATCTCTTCAACGTTTCGTAGGCATGATAGGATTTTACAGAAGATTCTGTAAGAATTTCTCGGATATTGTAGCCCCTCTTACCTCTCTTACCAGTCATAAAGTTCCCTTTAATTGGACCTCAGACTGTAACACTGCTTTTAATAAAGCAAAAAGATTATTGTGTACTGCACACATTCTCTTGTCTCCAGACTTCTCCAAACCTTTTTCATTACAGGTTGATGCTTGCGAGTCTGGGGTTGGGGCAGTACTATTACAAAACGAGGGAAAGAGGAGTTGCAGCCTGTAGCATACTTTTCAGCCAAGTTTCAGCCACATCAGAGGGCTTACTCTACCATTGAAAAAGAAGCCCTCGCGTTGGTACTGGCTTTGGAGTATTTCGATGTTTGTGGGCCAGACATCGCAGGTGGTCAGTCTACAGTGATCACAATCCTCTAGTATATCTCCAAGCCATGAAGAACCACAACACAAGGCTCCTGCGCTGGGGCGCTAAAAACTGCAAAACCCTACTCACTCAGAATAAATTTTATTGCCCGGCAAAAAAAATATGTTGGCAGACTCTAGATAAAGAGGGCTAATATTTTATTTATTTAGGTTAGGTGTTATTTGTGGTAACCCCTTTTCACGCTTTTTTTTTATCCCCTGGTGTGGGTTTTTTTTTTTTTTTTTTTTTTTTTTAGTGAGGGGATGCGGGCTACCGTCCGCCCGTATCTTGGACCTATGCTAGCCTGTCTGACTGGCTCTCTAAGTTTAGGGTTTGGCTTTTGGTCACGAGAAAAGCTGAGCTCTGTCTAAGAGTTGGATGGTGAAGAGCAAAGGCGGTCCCATTATTTTGTGCCATGGCGGAAAGGTTACCCCTGGGAGGTGGCAGCCTAATCCTGAGCCTTCTCGGGGTGGGGGTGTGGCATGCAAAGTACGTAACCTTTATTCGGCGCATGTTTAAAAACCCTCATTTACAGGCAAACTCCCCCCAAAAAAGCGAACCCGGTTGCTAAGAGTTGATGATGGGGCCCCGTCGTTCAACTAGTGACCAGGTTCTAGCCAATAAGAAGATGGTTTTGGCAATCACAGAGGTTATGTGGGTACCGCTCTCCTGTCTGCCCTTGTCATTCCCATTCTAGAGCTGGTTGAAGCACGGTCTGCTACCTTGTGGCTTCTATTTCTGCCTTGCTTACCGTGGAGTGCACTATACTTATCACTGTACATAGTGTACATATTGCTGTTCTAAATTGGTGAAGGATAATACAAGTCTAAACTTTTTCTGCTGTTTATTTTGCTCCCATTACACCCGGGATAACAGGCCATTTGGAATCCTGGGTTGTAATAGAGTACAACTAGGCCTATATAGGGAAAATCATTGATTTTGATGATGTGATAGATGATTTTGTAGGATTGAATTCAAGGAAATGTAAGAACAATTTCACTGAGATGTTACCTGTACTCAAGGTGAAATCGGAACTAATGTTTCTCTGATATTTCAATGTTTTCCTTTATTTTTATTTTTTAATTGTTGAAGATGAATAAATGTAGGATCTGTTGCCTGTACTCAGACTGGTTTTTGAGTTTGTTTCCTCAGTATTACTAAGATTATTTTATCATTAATAAAGTTGAAGTATTTTTTTTTCGGTTTATGACCTTAAAGTTCTCTTTGAAAAAATTTTGTCCGGTCATGCATAGTGACCTAACGGGATTTATTCCCCTCCCCCGCCCTTGGATTTCATGGGGGTGACATAAAGTGCGTCCTGGTGACATCAACCCTAAAAACGCCACGGATCCGTCCCTCCGTTTCCTGAAAAAACCTCGCTCCCTATCGGGAAGGAGCGGGTTTTTTTCTTTAGTCTTGCTTAGGAAAAAACCCCCTCCCGGGGAGGGGGGGGAAAGGGGAGCCTAGCTCCCTCCCCGGTGATAACGGTGAGGAGGGGAGTTTTTTTGGCCAGTGGGTGTTTTTTTTTAGCTTGGGATAAAGTCCCCCCGGATCAGCTTATATAATACAGAGATTGATGAGTAAGACACATGTGAAATAGTTGGACACTTTACTGTTGAAACACTGCAACAAAAAGGGTACAGGCTGAAGGGAACAGACGTATGTGCCAACAATAAAGATTCCCCAATGTAGAGATGTCTTGCTCATAAAACTTACCGATATTTTAAACATTTTTCAACATTTTACAGAAGCCTGATATTAGGCCATATGCTTATTCTGAGATTCTTTTTACGTGGTTGGTGTGTCATTCCTAACTGAAAACCCTTTGGATTTTCTGGTCGTCTAACTTTTTGTAATGGCCCAAGTCTTCCAGAGACATTTTATAAAGGTTTTTTAATTGGTTAAAGTACCGAGATAAGTAACACCTGTACAACGTTGGGGTATCTTTATTGTACTAGTAGGCCTTCGTCAGTAAGATCCCAAAAAAATATATTGTGGGCAGCAGCAGTATAAAAGCGGGGGTAAAGTGTACAGCGCTGTAAAACCCTTGAGGAAATAGTTTGGGGGGGGTCAGCTCATTATTATTTTTAAAGGGGAAGCGCTAAACGTGGGAAAATTTACATGCTTGGGGGGGGGATGTGGAAAGCATTCGGGCTAAATTCGGGAACTTTAACAGAGATCAATTTCCCCTGATCAAGAGCCCCCCTAGGTCAAAAAACCCTTTCTCAAAAGGGGGTCAGTCGCCCAACTAGAAAAAGTTCAGCCCATGATTGGAATGAGGGAAAAACCGAAACCGAGAAAGGTGTCGTAAATACTGCAAATGAGAGACGTGGAAGATCTTGAAGACTGAGATTTAATACTGAAAAATCGTCTTATGTTAATGATTTTAACGTTTTGTTGACATAGTGGGGTGTAATGATGTAATAGTAGGGGGAATGATGTTAAAAGTAGTATAATGAATTTTTACAGAAATGTGTTTTTGTGTTAACATATGTGGTAATAATGATTTTAAACTAGTGGTGTTAATGATGATAACGTATTTAATGGTTTTAAAAGATGTGGGGAAAATGAGTTAATGGTAGTGGTTTTAAATGATGCTAACAGTAGTGAGTTAATGATTCTAAGTAGTGTGTTAAAAAGGGTTAACGTCTTACCATTACTGTGGCAGATGCAGTTTAAAAAGACAAATGAAAAGTTTTAAATGTTGGACAGCAAAAAACCATGGCCATATAAATAAATAAAGCGATCTTAAAATTACGGTTTTCAAAAGGTTTTGGAGTTTGGTTTAGTAATCTAAAACCAAGACAACGTGCATTAGTGTTTGCAATAAAACTAACAGAATCCTTTGGCTTTTAGCAAGAAATAAAAATAATAGAATTTTCAGGTTGTTCTTCAAAATTTTATATCCTTTGGTAGGCCCCTTTGATTTTGTGCCGTTCGGCTCTTCAAGGGGGGCTCCCTTTGGGGTGGTGAAAAGGCTCTTTGGGCTGAGGAAATTTGACCCGTCGGTCTACTTCCTCGACCGAACTAATTACCCCCCAAAACCCCTTCCCTTCCCCCCTTTCCCCCCATCCCCCCTTTTTCCTTTCCCCCCTCCTCCTCCCCACCCTCCTTTTGCCCTTCCTTTTTTTATTTTTTTTTTCTCACAGGCACGTAGTTTCCCAGGTAAAGGGGAAAGGGGACCGGGGTCCATCCCTTCCCTTGAGGTTTTGGCCGGGGGGGCGTAGTTTTTCCGTGGAATCTGGATTCCCCGGGGATGTCCTAACCCTCGGTATCCCAGAGGGTGGCTTTGGGTGTTCTCGGGCGACGGGGTTCCCCGGAACCACTTTCGGATTCCCCGGGGTGTGGGAAGGAGGTATGTTTGTGGCGGATTCCGGCTGCTCTCTCTTTTTGTCACAAGGTAGCTCGGAGATGTGAGGGGTTTCTATCCCATTGCCGTTTTTTTGGCTGATGGGTAGGGTATGCACGGGTTTCATGCTGCATTTTTGCGTACTTGGGGTTTTTGAGGTCCTTTGGGTGCGGAGGGAGATTTCTGGCCCTTTCATTCCCCCTAGGGAAATCCCCCCCTGGTCCCCCTTTTTTATTCTTTTTTTTTTTTTTTTAAATTTTTTTTTTTTTCTTTTTTTTTCCTTAAAAAAAAAAAGAAAGAAAAACCCACCCTGGCAGCCTAGTCCCTGAACCTGTACCCCGGGCCCCTTTTTGATACCGCACCCTTCTGACCCTGCCTGTCTTTGGGCCACTCTTCGGACACCTCATGCCCCTGTACCTCTTGCCCTCTGTTTTCCCACCCGCTTCAGTACTAGCCCCGACTGACTCCTTCGATTTATCTGACCTTCGCTTCCCCTTTACTTTTTCGGCCTCTCCCCTTTCGGGCGGCAATTTTCGAAAACGCCGGCCCGTTCCAAATCAGACCCAAATCTGGTATGCCTAAAAAAACAACACAAATTTCCTGCTGTGATATTCCCACCTTCCGTTTTTCTCAGAAAAAATCGACACGACCCCTTAAATACCTTTCCCCCGCTCAGTTTCGACTGCACAATGAACTAAAACTTCACTTTTCGACCCACTTTCCCCTACACCTTTTTGACCACAGTATTGGCAAGGCATCCTACGCCCGTTGGTAAAGTATTTCTTTTTATGCTCTTAAAAGCGGTACCGATCGCACTGTACAGAACACCCCGGCTCATGAGCTTTCTCGCTTTCCCTATCCCAAAAAAATTTTTCCTGTAACTATTTAAAAGCATCATTCCCTCAAATTTTTGTATGGTACCTTTTATTTTGCCCCCTACATAGTTCAACAAAATTTCCCGACATGTGGCATGAATTTTTGAACACTGGAACTCAAGATCTCCCAATCCCCAAAGGGAGACACTTTGTTCTTCTGCCCCCGGGCGGGGGGAGATACCCTAGCAAGTGGGTCGTTTAAATTTTTACGCCGGAACTCCCCTCCCATTTAAAAAGCAGGACACGGTTACAAGTTCGAAAGGTGACCTTAACCGCAAAAGTGAGAAATTGTGGCGTTTGGCCCTCCAGCGAAATATTGCGATCATCGCCCAATGCCATCTGTGGTGCGATGACCATTCTAATCATCTTGCAATCGACTCCCCCCCTTTTCCTTAAATTTTTGAGGCTCACCCTTCATACTCTGCCGTTGTCAAGTCTACTTAAACGGGGAAATCCGTTCCTCAAAAAGGGGAGAAGGTCTCCCTTTTTGCCATGGCGTTTCTCATCTCTGCTCCAAGGGGAAAACTACCTCGTGTTCTTATTCCCTGTTTCAAAACGTCCCCCCACTTCTGGGTTTTTCCCATCTTCTGCCCCACCTCTGTGGTTACCCTCCCTAGTCATCCTGTACAAATTTTTTTGCTGCCTGGCTCAGACGTCCCTATTCAAGTTCAGTCTGATCTTGCTTCTTCGTGTTCTCCTTCCCCAAAACCTCATAGCGACGAGATCTGTATGACCCACTCCCCAAACGTCCCCCTATTTTTAAAAGTCAAAAAAAGGTCCCTTAACCCTCCCCCATCTTCCCTCTTTATTTTCCCTTCCCCCGTCTCTGTACCTGGGTTTTCCCCCCCACTCCTTTGTTACAAGTGTAGAGGTTCACCCTCCTCCTCGTACTGTACCTTCCTCCCCTGTTCCCTCCCAAGTTTCTTCCTCTTCTGCCACCTCCCAGGTTTCTGCCTCTTCTGTCCCCTTCCACGCTTCTCCAATTCCCTCCACCCTTTCACCCCCCCTACCTTGGTACAGTCCATTACAGTTCCAATCTTTACTCATCCTCCCCCTACCATTTCCAATATTGTCTCCCATATGACGTCTCTGAATTCTGAAAAAACTTGAAGCAATCTCTGAATATATTGCAGAGACCAAACCATCAATGGACACTGATCCACCTCGCTCCTTCTCTCTCCTCTACTCCATCTGCGCAACTTCTTTGTTCACAGCGCACCGTTCCTTCACTGCTTGAACGTTTTCCACTGCCTCCGCATGTGGACTTTTCTAACCCCTCTAGCCGTGGGAAACCCCTTTACCTGCGGATTTCAGGTATCTTTATCATTGCCAAATCATGGCCTATTTACAGTGGAATATACGCAGCCTCAGGGGTAATTGGGGTGAGCTTCAGATGTTACTCCCAGTTTTCCCCTGTTGGTGTTTGCTTACAGGAACCAAAATTACACTCTGCTGTTATCTCTCCCATCTCAGGCTATAATTTATTGTATTCCTTTCAGATCCTTTTCCTGATGGGACCTTTTAATGAAAGTGCCCTTCTTCTACGCATGATTTCCTTTACCATCAGCTATTTGTTCGTACTTTGCTGCATTACACAGCAGCCCGTATCCACTTGCATGGGTGGTATACTCTCTGTTCTTTATATCTCTCTTCTTCTCGGGCATTATCATTTCGGATATTCCCTTCTTGTTTCGTCATTACCACCACCGATTCTGTTACTTGGTGATTTTAATGCCACCATTTCCTCTGGGGGGGGGGGGGTCTCACTGTGATTCCCGTGGCATTCAGTTAGAGGCCTTTTTTCTTGCCACCCCCCCCCTCCATGTTTTAATACAGGTAAAATCACACCCATTTTGATCCTCGGACTCACACTCTCTCTTGCATCGATCTCTCAGTCTGCTCTTCCCCTGCTCCATTAGACTTCACTTGGTCTGTTCTTCCGGACTTACATGACAGCAATCATTTCCCAATCATTCTTACTTCCCCTTCATATTCACCACCTCTTTGCATCCCACGCTGGCAAATTTTTTTCAGGCAAATTGGAACCTTACTCACACCTAACTGTTTTTAGAGAGGTTCCTTCTTTGTCCTCCATCGATGAGCTTTACACCTCTTCTCGTCTCCGTTTTAACTGCAGCTTCTCATTCTATACCCCAAACTTCGGGCAGGCATTCTCAGAAATGCGTGCCTTGGTGGTTTTCCTGTTTGTGCTCGTGCAGTACGTTTGAAACGCGCTGCATGGGGCAGGTACCGGTACAATAGAACCACAGAGAGACTTCTTGATTTTAGCAGAAGCGTGCGATCGCTCGCCGTGTCATCCGTGACGCTAAACGCACTTGCTGGCGAGATTATGTCTCCACCATCACCTCTGCTTCCTCATGAGTGCAGTCTGGAAAAAAGTACAAAAACTGAGTGGAAAAATATTCTCCTGACCCGGCTCCTGTTCTGCGGGTTGGCGGTTGTTGATATAGCAAACCCACTAGATGTTGTCAATGAAATTGGCAATCATCTGGTCTGTATTTCTCAGGACCCCATCTATGCCCTCATTTCTTTCTCAAAGTCTGCCAGAGAGTTAGCCCCCTTGGACTTTTCTTTCTCAGAGAAGAACAGTATAATGTGCCTTTTACACTTCAAGAACTGGAGGCAACACACTCTGCTTGCCAATCATCGGCAGCTGGGCCCGACGACATTCATATTCGTATGCTACAACATTTAAAATCAGTCAGCCCTTGCAGTCCTATTATGCCTTACAATCTTATTTGGTCACAAGGAGTTTTTCCACACTGTGGAAATCCGCCATTGTTCTCCCTTTCCGCAAACCAGGCACTACGGGACATGAAACCTCCCACTATCGTCCCTTTGCTCTTACCAGTGCAGTTTGCAAAGTGATGGAATCCCTAGTAAATAGACGGTTAGTGTGCTATTTAGAGACACACAACAGTCTCCCCACCGTAATATGGTTTTTCGTGAGGACTTTCTCCCATAGACCCCTTACTACGTTTTGGATACGTATGTTCGTAATCCCCTTTGCGAAAACCACTCAGTTATTGCCATATTTTTGACCTTGAGAAGGCATATGACACAACTTGGAGGTATAATATTTTAGCCCAAGCCATCCTTAGGCCTTCGAGGCAATCTACCATCCTTCCTTAAGAACTTTTTAACTGACAGGCATTTCCGTGTTCGGGTTAATAATGTGCTCTCCCCGGACTTTATCCAAGCTGAAAGGGGTCCCCGGATTGTTCTGAGCAAAACTCTTTCTCCTTGCTATTAATGATTGGGCTTAGTCTTCCTCAATATTTGGTCATCACTCTATGTTGATGGACTTCGCTATTGCCTGTGCAGGCGTGACTGTCACCTTATTAAGTTTTTCCAATGCATCGACCGTTTTTCCAAAAATTTGGGCCACCACAGTGGGTTTAAAATTTTCCAGCACTAAAACCCACCAAATTACTTTCAAGAGCTCTGTCATTCCGATCATCCTTTTACCTCTATGGCTCCCGTATACCTGAACGTGATACAGTCAAGTTTCTGGGCCTCCTCTTATCGTAGGTTATCCTGGAAACCTCACATTTACCTCTCTGAAGGCAACTTTTCACAAACCGGCTTGAACCTTCTTAAAAACCTTGCTCATCTTTCATGGGGAGCTGATCGTCGAACCCTCCTTCACCTGCATTCCACCCTTTTCTTATCGAAACTTGATTATGGTGACCAGATCTATTCAGCGGCATCTCCTGCTACTCTCTCTAGCCTTAACCCCATTCATCACCAAGGATTACGTTTATGCCTTGGTGCTTTTCGCTCTTCCCCTGTCGAGAGCCTCTATGCAGAAGCGAACGTTCCATCCTTATCCGATCGCCGTGATGCCCATTGCCTTCGCTACTATGTACGCTCTCATGATCTCCGCAATCCTTCCATTTATTGAATGGTCACTGATATTAGTAGACATTCTTTATTTGTTCGCCGCCCCTATTTACTCTGTCCCTTCTCTCTTCGCCTTCTTTTGCTCTTGTCTTCTCTTCAATTACCACCTTTCTATGTACATGTAGCATCTCACTTTTTCCCTACCCCCCTGGGAAGTTCCAGCTGTTCGAGTCTGTTCTTTCTCTCTCCTTTGCTCGAAAGCCCAACTGTCTACGGTCGCTTCCCGCTCTCTTTTTCTTGACCACTTTCACTCTCATTCTCATGCCATTGCTGTGTACACAGATGGCTCTAAGTCTTCTGACGGCATAGGATTCGCAGCAGTGGTTTCCCGGGCAGCGTGTACAAGGGCATTTACTATCTTCGGGTAGTATTTTTACTGCTGAATTGTATGCCCTCCGTACAGCACTTTATCCGTATTGCATCTATGCCTGTGTCATCATTTGTGGTTGTCTCAGACTCTTAGTGCTTTACAGGCTATACAGAAATTTGATACACCTCACCCCTTAGTCCTCCATATCCAACTTTGGCTATGCCGCATCTTTACCAAGCATAAAGATATTGTATTTTGTTGGGTCCCTGGTCATGTTGACGTACAGGGCAATGAACAAGCAGACACTGCTGCGCGGTCAGCAGTACATGACCTACTAGTTTCATGTAGAGGTATTCCATTTACGGACTATTTGCTGCAATATCTTCCAACTTCACACCCGTTGGCAACAACGTTGGTCTACTATCCCTCGGCAACAAACTTCAATCTATTAAACCGAGTATAGGTTACTGGCCGTCTTCTTATCACCAGTGTCGAGGTTGGGAGACTACTCTCTCCCATCTTTGCATTGGCCATACTCGTCTTGCTCATGGATATCTCATGGAGAGGCGCCCTGCCCCTCTCTGTGAGAATTGCTAAGTTCCATTATTAGTCAGCCACATTCTGTTGGACTGCCACTTTATCAACGAGCACGCAGAATTTACCTCCGTCGTCGTCTTCGCTCCGCTGCTCTCTCTTTACCTTCCCTTCTCGCTGATGGACCCACCTTTCATCCAGACTCTCTCATTGACTTTTTGACAACAACTGACTTCACAAATTCTGATACCTTCAGCCCTTTCTACTTCAATCTCTTGCTACCCTCTACCCCCGTACTATCCCCTGCCCCGCTGTTTTCTGTAACCTACTGATCATCCCTCCTCCCTTCTGCCATCCAATACCCTCGCTTCCTTCCCTACCCTGCAGCGCTGTATAGCCCTTGTGGCTTAGCGCTTCTTTTTGATTATAATAATGCGCAGTTCTGGTCACCGTATTACAGAATAGACATAAATGCACTGGAAAACGTACAAAGGAGGATGACAAAGTTGATCCCATGTATCAGAAATCTTCCCTATGAGGATAGACTGAGGGCCCTGAATCTGCACTCTCAATAAAGGCTTAGAATTAGGAAGGATGTGATTGAGGTGTATAAATGGAAAACAGAAATTAATTAAGGGAACGAAAATAGCGTGCTAAAAATATCTAACAGACAGGACGCGCAGCAATGGTTTTAAATTGGAAAAATTCAGATTCAGGAAGGATATAGGAAAGCACTGGTTTGGTAATAGAGTTGTGGATGAGTGGAACAAACTCCCGACTACCGTCATATAAGGTAAGACGTTGTGTAGTTTTAAAAATAGGTTGGATAAATACATGAGTGGGTGTGGGTGGGTGTGAGTTGGACCTAACTGTCTTGTGCTACTAGGTCAGATGCTGTGCTCCTCTTTTAAGTGATGTGTCTGACCTCACTAGGTCAGTGAGGTCAGAAGGTCAGAGAGCTTAAGCCGGTAGGGGAATTGGACCTGCATCGCATGGGCCACTAGGCCTGTTGCAGTGTTCCTTCTTTCTTATGTTCTTTGTTAATGATGCTTACAGCAGTGTTGTTAATGATGCTAACAGCAGTGTTGTTAATGATGCTAACAGCAGTGTTGTTAATGATGCTAACACCAGTGTTGTTAATGATGCTAACACCAGTGTTTGTTAATGATGCTAACACCAGTGTTGTTAATGATGCTAACAGCAGTGTTGTTAATGATGCTAACACCAGTGTTGTTAATGATGCTAACAGCAGTGTTGTTAATGATGCTAACACCAGTGTTGTTAATGATGCTAACACCAGTGTTGTTAATGATGCTAACACCAGTGTTGTTAATGATGCTAACAGCTGTGTTGTTAATTAATGGTGCTAACATAATTTTAACAACGTTTATTATAATGGTGCAAAGGATAGAGATGTTAAAGACACAGTAGTGGTGGTAATGGTGCTCACAATAGTGATAGTAAGGCTAATAAAAGTAGTGTAGATATAACGGTATTTAAAGTAGTACTGACAATGAGAGTAACAATATTGGGTAATGTGTAAAGTAACAGCAGTGGTGAATGAACAAATAGTAGTGCCTTGCAATATTAAGTGCCAATAGTAGGTGTGATTGTTGGGTAACAGTAGTGGATGTAATGGATAACATAACAGTGAAAATAATTGTTTACATAGTGGCGGTATTAGAGTAACAGAAGTGGTAATAATAAGGAGTAACAGTATTGATGTCATGATTTGTTAGAGTAGTGGGGAAATATAGTAAGGTATTGGTAGGTAAGTGGTAACAGTAGTGTGATAATAGTGATAACAGAAGTTGGTAATAGTAATGGTGGTAATACTATGTAAGGTAACATCTATCTATATGGTAATAAACATGGCCAATATTACTCACCAGAGTTTCCTGCTCCATCCAACGAATCAGTGGATGTAACCAAAGACTCACTAAGAGCTCGTTGTGGTAACGGTATCCAGCACGAACAGTACAGCACCCAGATCATCAAAGGATCCCTGCATGGTAAAGACACAGATGCATTTGAGAATCGTGAATATTACATTTATTAGTTTGTTGTGGATGTACGTTAATGTTGTTGTTATTATTTTTATTTTTATATTTTTTTTATTATTTTTTTATTTATTATCACACTGGCCAATTCCTTCCCACCAAGGCAGGGTGGCCCGAAAAAGAAAAACTTTCACCATCATTCACACCATCACTGTCTTGCCAGAAGGTGCTTTACACTACAAGGTTTTAAACTAGAAACATTAACACCCCTCCATCAAGTGCCGGCACTGTAATCCCATCTTCCAGGACTCAATCCCGGCTGCCGGTTTCCCTGAATCCCCCTTCATAAATGTTACTTTGCTCACACCCAACAGCACGTCAAGTATTAAAAACCATTTGTCTCCCATTTTTTCACTCCTATCAAACACGCTCACTGCATGCCTGCTAAAAGTCCAAGCACCCGCACACAAAACCTCATTTACTCCCAGGTCATCCAACATTTCCTAGGCCGACCCCCTACCCCGCCCTTCCTTCCTCTACAAGACTGATACACTCTATGAAGTCACTCTGTTCTGCTCCATTCTCTCTACATGTCCGAACCACCTCAACAACCCTTCCTCACCCTCTGGGACAACAGTTTTTGGTAATCCCTGCACCTCCTCAACTTCCAAACTAAACGAATTCTCCTGCATTATAATTCACACCACACATTGCCATCAGGCATGACATCTCCACTGCCTCCAGCCTTCTCCTCGTCAAAATTCCATCACCCATGCCTCAACACCCTTGTAAGAGCGTTTGGTAAAACTATACTCTCATACATTCCCTTTCTTTGGCTCAAGGACAAAGTTCTTGTCTCCACAAGACTCCTAAGTGCACCACTCACACCTTTTCCCCTCCTCAATTCTATGATTCCACCTCATCTTTCATAGACCCCTCCCTGACACGTCCACTCCCAAATATCTGAATAACATTCACCTCCTCCATAATCCTCTCCCTCCAATTCTGTTATCCAATCTTTTCATCACCTAATCTTTTTGTTATCCTCATAAAAAAACTTACTCTTTCCCTTATTCACTTTTAATTTTCTTTCTTTTGCACACCCTACCAAATTCATCCCCAATCTCTGCAACTTCTCTCAGAATCTCTCAAGAGCACAGTGTCAACACTTTATGTTATTCTTTATCTTTTAACTCCACTCCACGCCTCTTGCCAAGACCCTCGCATTTACTTCTCTTAACACACCATCTATAAATATATTAAACAACACGGTGAACATCACACATCCTTGTCTAAGGCCCTATTTTTACTGGGAAAATAGTTTCCCTCTTTCCTACATACTCTAACTTGAGCTCCTATCCTCGTAAAAACTCTTCACTGCTTTCAGTAACGCTACCTCCTACAACCATACACCTGCAACATCTGCCACATTGCCCTCCCATCCACCCTGTCATACGCCTTTTCCCAAATCCATAACAGGGTGCCACAAAGGACCTCTTTAGCCTTAATCTAAATACTGTTCACATTTATATGTTTTTCAACTGTAAACACCTGGTCCACACACCCCCTACCTTTCCTAAAGCCTTCCTATGTTAAAATATATGAAGTGCTTTAGTTCGTGTCCATTTCTTACACAAAGTTGGGTGGTTATTTCGTTTCTCACGACTAAAATTAAAGTTTTGAGTGAATTAAAAAAAAAAAAGAATCATTTTTGTTGCTAATACATGTATTATAATTCATCACATACAACTATACATACATAAGCTATTTGAATACACTATAATAGCATGTAATCTGACTTAGGATTTAGATTTGATGAGAAAGATAAACATTAGTCAAGTTCTAATAACACTGTAAATGCATAACCCCTCAAGGAAGGTTCCTGATGTTAGTGAGGGGCTCTGATTTAGGGAATTGGATCTGTGCTCCAGTCGCCGAATTAAGCCTGAATGCCTCTCCATATCCCCCCCCCCCCAGGCGCTGTAATAATCCTCCGGGTTTAGCGCTTCCCCCTTGACAATAATAATAATAATTAACAGTTAGGGCCAAATAATCTGGCGTCTGGTTGTGTGGCTAAAGTACTGTGTACTTTGCTGCTGAGTTCTGCTGTGGACTGAGACATAATGTTTGTAAATAACACTATGTACCACTATGTATGGTACATAATGTTATGTTATTTGTGGTACATAGTGTTATGTTATTTGTGTAGTTTTTGAAGTAACGTCAAGATTCAAGCGGTCACAGCCACCCCATTCATTACATCCAGATTTATTCTGTATTTGCAAATTGCTTGTTGAAAGCATTCTTAAAGAAATGTAGTATTTTTACATTTACAACTTAGGTATGCAGAAGGCTTCAGTATTCTGAATTAAAACAAATCTTGTAGATGAATGGTTCACAGAACCGACATGTTGATAAATTAGACACATGTGCAACTCTTGGGTATCTTTATTAAGGAAACGTTTCGCCACACAGTGGCTTCATCAGTCCATACACAAGAGAAGGTTGAAGAATAGGAGGAGAATGAGGTAATCAGTCCCTCAACCTTGAGTCGATATGGTCAGTCCATCAATCTTGAGTGGAATACGGCATATGAGGGGGAGAAGGAGCTTATAAACCGTAGGTAGGAGAGTTCCCACATGTGTCTAATTTATCAAAAAAATCTTAAAATTGTGTTGCTACTCAAGGCTCTCATCTTCAAGCAATTGTTTCACAATAGTACATCATATTACGCTTTAAAATTATTCTCTTTCTTGAACTGGATCGAATTTGTTTATCGCTCTAGAATCACTTCTTTGAAAGGGAAATTATGTGTTGCAGATGAATAGCCTCTGGAAAGAGAATCTAAAATACTGAAGTGAAAATATCAGTTCTCTCCCTGAAAACGTCTAAATATTTCTTAGCCAACG
Organism: Cherax quadricarinatus; assembly: GCF_026875155.1. Taxonomy (NCBI): domain Eukaryota; kingdom Metazoa; phylum Arthropoda; class Malacostraca; order Decapoda; family Parastacidae; genus Cherax; species Cherax quadricarinatus. Next base: position 2,751,072 of record NC_069409.1, read on the forward strand.
ACCTTAGGCTTATTTTATTAAAAAAATATGCACTCAGTATATGAAAATAGTGAACATCTTCGACTCTTTTGAATCCTGGAACCAAATTATTTTACTATTTTATTTAGGATCTTTATCCAAGGGTCCAGTTATTTTTTTCATTCTACTAGGACAAAGTTGTATGGATGACTCATGTTCCCTTACTTCTTACCTTTATCTGCTCCCCTGTTATAAGCTCTGCTTATAACGTGGCTCGGTTGACTTATCATACTGGCTCTTAGCATGATAAGTCTACCGAGCCACGTTCCTTTTTGACGAGTCTTGGCCCTTATGCAGCAAGCATTGTTAGATAATATGCAGTAGGCATGATGATTTATGACTAAGATTAGGTTAGTATGCTTGAAAAACAACCATTTGAATGTATAATGCGCATTAATTACCTCGGAGAATAATGTTTCAATATACTTAATTCTATTAGACCTTGTATTGATGGTGATATTGATTTTGATGACGTTACATATGTGTCCTGAGGTTATTTACCGGATGTCACAATTTTCACTTAAAATTTAATTCTTCACAATTCATACCGGCTGGTACAGTGGAACCTCTGGTTACGAACGCTTTCAAACACGAACAAATCGGTTCACGACCAAAAAATTCGCCAGATTTTTGCATCTGGTCACGAACAAACACAGACCCGCCAGTGGCGTTATTTTTTTTTTTTTCACGCGCCAATTTCTTCCACTTCCTGATATTGCAACTGTGATCAATTCGGATTAGCAATGTTTTATCAGTAGGTAGTGTTCAAACAGCTTCTTGCAGTGCCAGTATCCGGCTATGGCTTGCCATATATGACTTTTGGAAAATATTCTTTTCTCATTTGTTAGTTGGGCTGTCTTATTGTAACTTGGTCAATGTATGACTGAAAGATGCTTCTTACCGTACTGCAAAAATGAAAGAAATCGGATGATAAATAACGGAGTTCACTTCTCAGCTATTAGACGCCCATTGAAACTTAGGACTCGTTCAGTTTTAGTTTTCTCTGTTGTTCAAGGTTTTCTCAGTGTTATTCAAGGCTTTTACATTTAGCTTACTATTACACTGTGCATTCTGTGGTATAAATAACTATTTTTGTGCTTAAAAATCTTAAAAAAAAAAAAAAAAATATTTACATACAGTTCGTAGGGGTATGGAAACGGATTAATCGTATTTACATACAATCCAATGGGGAAATTCAGTTCGGGTCCACGACCAAATCGGGTCGCGACCACAGTTTTGGAACCAATTATAGTCGTAACCAGAGGTTCCACTGTATCATGTCTCACTAGAATTAAAGTCAACCAAGTTTTCTTGGGATGTGTCTGTTATGTGTGCTGGTTTTTCACAATAAGCATTTAAGTATTGTTGTTTATATCAAGCTACAACCATATATTAACGCAAGTAAGGACCATCCTGTTACAGTTTTAAGCAGCGTTTCCTGCTCGTGAATGATCTTACAGAATTAAAGGCTTCACTGTGTAGTCTTATTCCTAAGCCGGTCAGCCTGAAGCGCATGTGTACAGATTACTGCAGAGTAAATGTTGTAATGGTAGAATTTCCTACAATATGTTAGGTAGAAGTACACATTTGCAACGAAGGTGCCATTTTTATTGTGGCAATGTTCCGCTCTCCAGGAGCTTTTTCAAGGCTTGATAAATATCCTGGAGAGCGAAACGTTGCCATAATGAAATGTCACATTAATTGCTCATGTAGCCAAAATTAACTTATGTATCAGAAATTTAGTATGGAAAATAATAATGTAAATTCTAATTGCAAAAGCTCCTCTGTGACTCTCTTAAAATTTAATTTTCTTATTGACATCCTTAAAATTTAATTTAGTTTAAAATTCAAAGTTTGTGTCAAGGTAGCGCGGCGCAAGAGACATTGAAACTAGTTATTTGTGTTCACTGTAGATTAGTTTGTTTCCGCATGTTGCCAGTATCATACCCGTACGTCAGGTAGATGTCAGGTAGATGCCCCTCTGTATGGAGTCTAATGCCCCTCCATCAAGCGTCTAATGTTCCTTCTTCAGGAGTCTCTTGACCATCAATCAGGAGTAAGACCTCATTAGAAAAGCACTCTGTAGGATCTCTAGGCGCTAGACTGAGTAATTTTTCTGGCTATGTTCTGTAACGTGAGGGTCTACCTGCTGTTTCCAGTAGGAACATAACTGCCTTGAATTCTTGTGAATCCAGGCTTCATACCTGTGGCTCTGTCCTGAAGTAGTTGTATATCTTGTAAACTAGGTGATTATCTTGTAAGCTAGGTAATTATCTTGTAAAACTGTGATTGTAGAATGTCTAAGGACATCGGTAATCATCACGGATAATTGTAGCCTACACCTGCGATGTTTTTCTATATATTTTTTTTCTATTGGTGTTTTTAACTGTGTCCATAGCTCGGTTAGTAGCGCACTAAGCTCACACATTCAGGTCCGTAGTTCGATCCCCGGTAAGATTGGAAACATCGGGCGTGTTTCCTTAAGACACCTGCTGTCCCTGTTCACCTAACAGTAAATAAGTACCTGGCTGTTAATCGTCTGGTGTGGGTGGCATCTCTGGATAAAACTAACCTAATTTGCCCAAAATGCTCTGTATAACAAGGAGCTTTCTATAATGTCATTAATGTCAGCTAGGCCTCTATTCGTTGTACACGTACAAATAAAGATTATTACTATTATATTACTATGATTATAATTATTTTAGAGGTATTACGTGAGCTTTCGTCTCCCCGGTGAGTGAATCTTCACACTAGCGACAACGTTATCCTTAAATAGGGGAATGCATTTTTCCCCTAATGGCAGAGGTTGCTAAGAGTCTGTCTATCCTGGGTGTTTGTGTATAGTCAATATCTCTGTTATTTTTCAGAACTCTCTTCTATATTTACAAACGTTGATAAATTAGACACATGTGCAACTCTTGGGTATCTTTACTGAGGAAACGTTTCGCCACACAGTGGCTTCATCAGTACATACAAAGGAGAATCTTGAAGAACAGGAGGAGAATGAGGTAATCAGTCCCTCAACCTTGAGTCGATGTGGTCAGTCCATCAATCTTGAATAGAATACGGCATACGTGCTGAGAAGGAGCTTATAAACCGTTGGCAGGAGAGGTGAAGCAGTCATAGGTCGTGTAACATTTGTTCAATGTTGAAGTAGGTCGTGCCCAAGAATTAGGCAAGCGAAGAATTCCCAAGTATTAAGATCCCAAGAAGTTGCAGTGTCTGAAAGGTTTGTAGATGAATGGTTCAGAGAACCGACATGTTGATAAATTAGACACATGTGCAACTCTTGGGTATCTTTACTGAGGAAACGTTTCGCCACACAGTGGCTTCATCAGTCCATACAAAGGAGAATCTTGAAGAACAGGAGGAGAATGAGGTAATCAGTCCCTCAACCTTGAGTCGATGTGGTCAGTCCATCAATCTTGAATAGAATACGGCATACGTGCTGAGAAGGAGCTTATAAACCGTTGGCACACATTGAGGGACTGATTACCTCATTCTCCTCCTGTTCTTCAAGATTCTCCTTTGTATGGACTGATGAAGCCACTGTGTGGCGAAACGTTTCCTCAGTAAAGATACCCAAGAGTTGCACATGTGTCTAATTTATCAACATGTCGGTTCTCTGAACCATTCATTTACAAACGTTGTCTTAGACAATTGTCTTATTGTGTGTCTAACTTATAACCTGTGTCAATATTATGTCAAAAAATTAAACTATCACATTGATGTATTAATATTGCAAAGATTTTTTTAAATGACTCTTGAGATATAAAAAAATCAAGAGTGCTTTCAAAATGACTCTATACAAAAAACAAACAACAGAATTGTAAATTAAGAAAAAATAACTATTTAAACTGAAGAGAAAATATAAAGGATTTTTTTTTTTCTGTTTAGAATTTGATCCTGTGACAAAGCTAATAAAAAAAAGTGTAAATTTTATCTCCAATTTAAGAGTAAGTTAGGAAAAAATAAGAATCCATATTTTAGGTTTGATAGATTTAAATTCCAACACATCATCTGGCAGGTGTATTAAGAAATGAAGGATGATATTTATCTCTTGCCCAATCACTCATCCACCTGCTTATACCATACATTATCACTCATCCACCTGCTTATACCATACATTATCACTCATCCACCTGCTTATACCATGCATCATCACTCATCCACCTGCTTATACCATACATTATCACTCATCTACCTGCTTATACCATACATTATCACTCATCTACCTGCTTATTACCACATTATTCACTCATCCACCTGCTTATACCATACATTATCACTCATCCACCTGCTTATACCATACATTATTACTCATCCACCTTCTTATACCATACATTATCACTCATCTACCTGCTTATACCATACATTATCACTCATCCACCTGTCAGCATAGTTGCTGATCCTCTGTATATGTATATGTTATCTAAGTATCATAGTACCATCCATATGTTTACATAGTTGACCCTTGCTAGGCTCAGTGACTAGCTTGTGTGACGTCCATGATGCCGCATGTGAGTGCTGCGCTCCCGGTCTCTCCCTCACTCCACCCATAGGTCTACGACAAGGCAACAAGGCAAGGTAGGACTCCCCCTTTCACACTCTGCCAATATAAGTGTTACCATCAACAAGGTTGTTTAACTCCAGCCATCATATCTCCATGAACCCTCCCAACAAATGCTGCCAGCGATGAGAGCCGCAGATGTATGGAGATTAACTTATATCAGCCGACGATGGACATTGTGTCGACCACATGCTAGTCTAGCAGCCATCTACCCCAAGCAAGCGTCCACCAGCCTGTTTGCTTCCTGCTTACTGATCAGTCTTTGTATCTTAGTGTTTTATTTGCTTATTTGCATTACTTTCGAGGGGTTGACCCGAGTTTGCAAATTAAGCCAAGCCGCCAAGCCAGTCTGTGGGGAGAGTCAAGCCCTACACCATCCAGCCTGTCTTAAGTACCAGCCTTGCCTGCTAGCCAGCTTTCCACCCCTGCTGTGCACATTGTTACAAGTTCTCAAGCCAGTCTGTTTGACGGGTTAAGCCAAGCAAGTCAGCCAACTAACTCAGGTGACTAACTCAGTGCTCAAGCAAGCCACATGAGTTCCAGCCTTCACCATCGCTTGTGCTTCCAGTTCTAGCCGTCCTGAATGTTTATACCATCCCTCTGGTGTTGTGGTATTTTGTGGGGCTGGCTTAGAATATTTTCGTGCCTAGTGTGGGAGTCCCCAGAGCACATGGCTTACGCCGTTTATCCAGCAGGCCTAGCCACCATGCAGTGTCCCAGCACGCTGCCTCAACTACCCACACCTTCCCACTACCATTGTTTTTCGCCCTTATATCGGTCCTAGCACCTTATTTTACGGCTCACATAGCAGGTAAAGACACAAGATTGTTTCATCGTACCTGTGCCCCAACGAGAAAAGCCTTGCTATGTGAGTTCTTCGAGTTTAAGAGCAAATTCTTCCAGACGTCGCAGTGTTGGGAGTAGTGGAAAGTCGCCGCCAGCCCACGACACTCAGACCACCACCACCACCTCCACTACCACCCTGCCTTCGCCTCTCCACCATCAATGTTTATAGACATTTGCGGGTGTTGAGACTTCTTTTTTTATGGTTTTCAGTGATTTCTTACTGTCATTTCTTTTTCAGTGATTTCTTAGTGACATTCAGTGACTCTTGATTAGACTGTGTTCATTTTATCTGGTTTGCAATTTTTTTTTTCTCTTTCTTCAGTGTTTAATTTTGGTACTTTATTTTTGTCTGTTGTGTTGTGTTCCTTTTTTTTTTATATATACTTGAAGTAAGTACTTTAACATTTTTCCCTGTTGTGTGCAATATATAATCAGTATAAACTTGTGTTTACACTTCACAATTATCATGTGTTCACAGTACTGTGTTCCTTGTCCAGTAAGTTATGAAGAAAAGTAATTCAGTAACTGTTATCTTATATTCTGCGTCACAACTCAATGTTGTCTCAGTTATTTTTTTTCTCCCAGCATTTGTGTATTCTTGCTGATTTTTTTATTCATTCATTTCCCATTTTACTGTGTGTTGAACATTCTTTTGTGTTCTTTTTATTTAGCCAGTGTCTAATTTGTTCTATCTCCACAGACAATAGTGTCATTATTTTGTTTGAAGCAAGACAATTATTTTCAATTTTTGTCAACACAAGACCTTATTGCAAGAAAATTATCATAGTATTGTGCATATATTGATGTGTTGTGTTGCTGCCTCATTGTAAGTGTTAACCTTTCTCTGTTTTGTGTTTTATGTCCTCTGTTATTTTTCATATTTCATTGAACAGATTCACTCTTAGTGCAATTTTTATCTTCTTTTTTAAAATAAATCATTCTTTTGCTTGTTCAATAAGTGTTTGCTTAAGCTGCAATTAAGAGTTAAAGTGTTCAATCAGTTCATTCCTTGTTAACTTTTTTGTTGTTCTTGTAAATTGAATTTTCTTGTGTGTGCAATTTGTTTTTTATTATTGCAGTCTTGACTCATTCTGCAATGACTCTTGTGCAAGTATTGTGCTGCCATTAATTTTTTTTCTTTCATAAATTTTTTATGTAGTGTTGTGTTGTGCAGTAATTTTTGATTAGTGATTATTATTTGCAATATTGCTACAGTTTATTTCAGTGGAATATTCTGTGATTTCAGTTTTACATTTCTTGTGTTCTGTGCATAATATTTTATTCTTTGTGTGTCATTTTATTTTTTTTAGAGAATTGCTGTCCCAGTCCATTTTAAATTTTCACAAGATTTATTGATTCCATTTTATCATTTTTGATTAATTTATCATTTATTGTTGAATTTCTTTATTGAACTGAGAGTAAAGACAACTCACTGTGCCATTAATTCAAATTAAAGTAAATTTGATTTGAGTAAAGTACATTTTCTCTTGATTATCAAAGTGTTGCTTATCCAGTTGAGTGTTTTATGTGAGTTTTCCTTGCTCTACAGTGTGACTTGTTTTTTTTTTCTTTGCTTATGCAGAATAGTTAAGCATTTTCTTCCCATTTAAGCTTATTGTGTCATATTCTCTATTATTCTTGCCTTATGTCCTTGAGTAAGTTCCCGGAGATGTCCCAGTCACTTTTCAATACTCACTTAGTGTATCATGCCAGTCCAAGTAAACATGAATCAGCCCACACTCCTAATATTCCCTTACTGACTGAAAGACAATACCTAGCTAGACAATGTGTTTGTTCTCACAGCTTGTCTCTGAGATTTGTTAAAGTGCTGCAAAATGTGAAGCTCAGATTAAGTTCCTATAGATCTGTGAATTACTCATTAACGTAGCCTAGCGGTCAGGCACTAGTAATACTGTCACTCCTGTCTGGAATCCAGCCACAATATCGTGCACGCAAGATCTTAGTGTACAGTTACACTGGGTTTTAGAGGAACCTCAGACAACCCTGGGTGCTGAGACTACTATCCCTGCGATGGCGACTCGTTCCCTCCTGGGGACGCTTTGTGAAGAACGTTACTTGTAATGAGTTATGTCATCTCTTGCTGATGTCGCAAGCCATTGCAGAAAGACGTTTCTGTGGCTAGTGTACTCGAGTGTTGTTGTTATTCCTTGTGTACCAGATGGTGATACTATCCTTGTTGACAGTAATCCATGCAATATAATATAATTTCATATTAGTTTATATAAGTTTATATAATTTCAAGTAGTTTCATATTTCATATCTTAGGTTTAATTTATATATAATTGCGTATAATTGTATATTAATGAAAAAAAATTAAACTTTCGCCCAGTAACGAGAAAGTCTATGAACCGGCAGGTGTGTTGCTCTGTGTATATACAACGAGAGGTGTATCTCGGTGTATATACAACGAGAGGTGTATCTCTGTGTATATACAACGAGAGGTGTATCTCTGTGTATATACAACGAGAGGTGTATCTCTGTGTATATACATCGAGAGGTGTATCTCTGTGTATATACAACGAGAGGTCTATCTGTGTATATACATCGAGAGGTGTATCTCTGTGTATATACAACGAGAGGTGTATCTCTGTGTATATACATCGAGAGGTGTATCTCTGTGTATATACAACGAGAGGTGTATCTCTGTGTATATACAACTAGAGGTGTATCTCTGTGTATATACAACTAGAGGTGTATCTCTGTGTATATACAACGAGAGGTGTATCTCTTTGTATATACAACTAGAGGTGTATCTCTGTGTATATACATCGAGATGTGTATCTCGGTGTATGTACAACGAGAGGTGCATCTCTGTGTATATACAACGAGAGGTACATCTCTGTGTATATACAACGAGAGGTGCATCTCTGTGTATATACAACGAGAGGTGTATCTCTGTGTATATACATCGAGATGTGTATCTCGGTGTATGTACAACGAGAGGTGCATCTCTGTGTATATACAACGAGAGGTACATCTCTGTGTATATACAACGAGAGGTGCATCTCTGTGTATATACAACGAGAGGTGTATCTCTGTGTATATACAACGAGAGGTGTATCTCTGTGTATATAGAGCGAGAGGTGTATCTGTGTATATACAGCGAGTGGTGTATCTCTGTGTATATACAGTGAGAGGTGTATCTCTATATATACAACGAGAGGAGGTTTATCTAATGTGTATATACAACCAGAGGTGTATCTCTGTGTATATACAACGAGAGGTGTATCTCTGTGTATATACAACGAGAGGTGTATCTGTGTATATACAACGAGAGGTGTATCTCTGTGTATATACAACGAGAGGTGTATCTCTGTGTATATACAACGAGAGGTGTATCTCTGTGTATATACAACGAGAGGTGGTGTATCTAATGTGTGTATACAACCAGAGGTGTATCTCTGTGTATATACAACGAGAGGTGTATCTCTGTGTATATACAACGATAGGTGCGTCTCTGTGTATATACAACAAGAGGTGCATCTCGGTGTATATACAACTAGAGTTGTATCTCTGTGTATATACAACGAGAGGTGTATCTCTGTGTATATACAGCGAGAGGTGTATCTCTGTGTACATACAGCGAGAGGTGTATCTCCGTGTGTATACAACAAGAAGTGTATATATGTGTATATACAACGAGAGGTGGTGTATCTAATGGGTTTGTACAACGAGAGGTGTATCTCTGTGTATATACAGCGAGAGGTGTATCTCTGTGTATATACAGCGAGTGGTGTATCTCTGTGTACATACAGCGAGAGGTGTATCTCCGTGTGTACAAAACAAGAGGTGTATATCTGTGTATATACAACGAGAGGTGGTGTATCTAATGTGTATATACAACAAGAGGTGCATCTCTGTGTATATACAGCGAGAGGTGTATCTCTGTGTATATACAGTGAGAGGTGTATCTCTGTATATACAACGAGAGGTGGTTTATCTAATGTGTATATACAACCAGAGGTGTATCTCTGTGTATATACAACCAGAGGTGTATATCTGCGTATATACAACGAGAGGTGTATCTCTGTGTATATACAACGAGAGGTGTATATGTATATACAACGAGAGGTGTATCTCTGTGTATATACAACGAGAGGTGTATCTCTGTGTATATACAACGAAAGGTGTACCTCTGTGTATATACAACGAGAGGTGTATCTCTGTGTCTATGCAACGAAAGGTGCATCTCTGTGTATATACAGCGAGAGGTGGTGTATCTAATGTGTATATAGAATGAGAGGTGTATCTCTGTGTATATACAGCGAGAGGTGTGTCTGTGTATATACAACGAGAGGTGTATCTCTGTGTATATACAGGGAGAGGTGTATCTCCGTGTGTATACAACAAGACTTGTATATCTGCGTATATACAACGAGAGGTGGTGTATCTAATGTGTATATACAACGAGAGGTGTATCTCTGTGTATATACAGCGAGAGGTGTGTCTGTGTATATACAACGAGAGGTGTATCTCTGTGTATATACAGGGAGAGGTGTATCTCCGTGTGTATACAACAAGAGGTGTATATCTGTGTATATACAACGAGAGGAGGTGTATCTAATGTGTATATAGAATGAGAGGTGTATCTCTGTGTATATACAATGAGAGGTGTATCTCTGTGTGTATACAACGAGAGGTGTATCTCTGTGTATATGCAACGAGAGGTGTATCTCTGTGTATATACAGCGAGAGGTGTACCTCTTTGTATATACAACGAGAGGTGGTGTATCTAATATGTACATACAACGAGAGGTGTATCTCTGTGTATATACAACGAGAGATGGTGTATCTGATGTGTATATACAACGAGAGGTGTATATCTGTGTATTTACAGCGAGAGGTGTATCTCTGTGTATATACAACGAGAGGTGTATCTCTGTGTGTATACAACGAGAGGTGTATCTCTGTGTATATACAACGAGAGGTGGTGTATCTAATGTGTATATACAACGAGAGGTGTATATCTGTGTATTTACAACGAGAGGTGTATATCTGTGTATTTACAACGAGAGGTGTATCTCTGTATATATAAAACAAGAGGTGTATCTCTGTGTATATACAACAAGAGGTGATGTATCTAATGTGTATATACAACGAGAGGTGTATCTTTGTGTATATACAGCGAGAGGTGTATCTGTATATACAACGAGAGGTGTATCTTATGTGTATATACAACGAGAAGTGTATCTCTGTGTATATACAACGAGAGGTGTATCTGTGTTATAACACCGAGAGGTGTATCTTTGTGTGTATACAACGAGAGGTGTATCTCTGTGTATATACAACGAGAGGTGTGTATCTGTGTTTATACACCGAGAGGTGTATCTTTGTGTATATACAACGAGAGGTGTATCTGTGTGTATACAGGGATAGGTATATCTCTGTGTATATACAACGAGAGGTGTATCTCTTTTTATATACAACGAGAGGTGTATCTGTGTATATACAACGAGAGATGTATCTCTGTGTATATACAACGAAAGGTGTGTATTTCTCTCCTACATACACTTATATATATGTGTGTGTGTGTCTCAGTGCGCATACACACCGAGTTATGTATCTCTCAGTAGATATAAGAAAAGTGTAGCTCCAATTACATGTGCACAAGGCGTATCTTACCTTATTAAACAAGTATCTTACCTGTGTGTTAGGTAAGACACATATGCAACAGTTAGGTATCTTTATTTCGAAACGTTTCGCCTACACAGTAGGCTTCTTCAGTCGAGTACAGAAAAGTTGATAGAAGCAGAAGATACTTGAAGACGATGTAATCAGTCCATCACCCTTAAAGTTTTGAGGTGGTCAGTCCCTCAGTCTGGAGAAGAGCATTGTTCCGTTGTCTGAAACAATATGAAGTTGAAGTGACAGGATGGAGCTTTATATAGTGCCAGGAGGTGAGACGTAGGCTGCTTTGGGAGGGCAGGTCCCTCTCAAACTCAGCCGTTCTCACTAGTAGAGGTTGTCGAAGTAGATGGTACAGACCATCTACTTCGACAACCTCTACTAGTGAGAACGGCTGAGTTTGAGAGGGACCTGCCCTCCCAAAGCAGCCTACGTCTCACCTCCTGGCACTATATAAAGCTCCATCCTGTCACTTCAACTTCATATTGTTTCAGACAACGGAACAATGCTCTTCTCCAGACTGAGGGACTGACCACCTCAAAACTTTAAGGGTGATGGACTGATTACATCGTCTTCAAGTATCTTCTGCTTCTATCAACTTTTCTGTACTCGACTGAAGAAGCCTACTGTGTAGGCGAAACGTTTCGAAATAAAGATACCTAACTGTTGCATATGTGTCTTACCTAACAATCTGTCGGTATTTTATACCATTTTAATGTTCATCAAGTATCTTACCTACAGTGAATGCTAGGTATGAAGGACACTTTCTAACCAGTTATCCTTACAAAAAAAATATCTAAGCAACAACGAGGGGAAAAGTTCAGACGTTACAGAGCTGCAAGTACACACAGTAAAATAAGGTTGTATTCGGACAATGCGCGACATAACGAGGAAACACGAAATCGTAATAGCATGATTGTAAATAAAATCTATTAGAAGGTGACTAAATGATTTACAAAACCGATTAGTTGATAAATGAGACTTGTACAACATTTAAGTAACTTTATTCTGGAAACGTTACCTCAAACTCAGCCACATCTTTCACTTTTCTCTGTATTGGACTGAAGAAGGCACTGCGTGGCTAAACGTTTCCAGAATAAAGAGAACCAAATGCTGCACAAGTCCCATTTATCAAAATCTATTAGAGCCAGCTGGCTTGTGAGTTTCAGGACTCAGTTCCCATGGGTTTAAAACCCTACCCATTATGTGATTTGATATCAAGGAATACCTAAAAGCTAACACTCTCACACAGTATCTTACCAACAATGAGTGCGAGGTACCAGTGGACACCGTATACAGTTCTGAGGATCCCATTCGGTGGAGAGAAGGGCACTTCCAGCTCGATGAAGTTTCTGTTGCCTGCCCAGATGAGAGCAGCGCAGGTGAGCATTGAGCCAGTGAGGGCCAGCATCTGGGCAGCGTAGGAGATCGTCAACTTGAACAGAATCACTGTCAGGATCCACAGTGGAAATGCCGTCCTACGGTACGAGACAATACTCAGATGTTTGGGAATATACACTGAAACGTTTATGTAATGAAACATAGGGACAACACCATGAATGAAACAGAACACAAATAACTCGCACATAGAAAGAAACTTATGACGGCATTTCGGTCCGACATGGACCATTAACTTATTGCATACTAATACCTGGAGAGCGTGGCATGGTGTGTATAGTATTTTGTCTCAACGCTCTTAGGTTCAAGCTTTGGGACAAAGCTGAGATTGATGTTTGTAAATATTTCTCTTGTTCTGCGAAGTCTCTGTGCACATGTACATTGTCTCTAGGTCCACACACATACACAACACACACACACACACACACACACACACACACACACACACACACACACACACACACACACACACACACACACACACACACACAGGCACAGAAAGAAAACCTGGAGCCACATGGGGGTCCCAAAACATGGAGAGAAAAGATGGATGTGGTGCTGGCAAATCTCATGCACCAGCATGTTAGGGACACTACGAGAGAGAGAAGGAAGGATGAACCAGCAAGACTGGATCTTGTGTTCACCCTGAGAAGCTTAGACATTGAGCACATCACATATGAAAGGCCACTTGGAGCTAGTGACCACGTGGTTATGAGCTTTGAATACATCGTGGAGCTAAAAGTGGAGAGTGTAACAGGAGTAGAAAGGGAAAAGCCAAACTATAAAAGGGGGATTGCACAGGAATGAGGACCTTCCTGCAGGAGGTTCAGTGGGGAAAGTAGTCGGTAGGAAAATCAGTAAACGAAATGATGGACTTCGTAACAACAAAATGCAAGAAGGCAGAGGACAGGCATTTGATACGAGGGAGGGGAAATAAATGGATTTTAGGACTTGATGTACTGTTGGAGTGTGAGCAAGGTAAGATTTGTGAAGGCATTCAGGGAAACCGGCATGCTGGACTTGAGTCCTGGAGATGGGAAGTACAGTGTCTGCACTCTGAAGGAGGGGTGTTAATGTTGCAGGTTTATAACTGTAGTGTAAGCTCGCCTCTGGGAAGACAGTGATGGAGTGAGTGATGAAAGTATGTCTTTTTCAGGCCACCCTGCCTTGGTGGGAAATGCCGGATGTGTTAATACAAATATATATATATATATATATATTATATATATATATTATATATATATATATATATATATATATATATATATATATATTTTTTTTCAACAAGTCGGCCGTCTCCCACCGACGCAGGGTGACCCAAAAATAAAGAAAATCCCCGAATTGAAAATACTTTCATCATCATTCAACACTTATAGAATATAACATCAGGGCCCCAGTTATATATATACCGTCCTATTACACATCTCTCCAAACTGCCAATATCCTTTAAAGTGCAGACATTGTACTTCCCATTTCCAGAACTCAAGTCCGGTTATATAAAAATAACCGGTTTCCCTGAATCCCTTTATTAAATATTACCCTGCTCACACTCCAACAGCTCGTCAGGTCCCAAAAACCATTCGTCTCCATTCACTCCTATATAACACGCACATGCACGCTTGCTAGAAGTCCAAGTCCCTCACCCACAAAACCTCCTTTACCCCCTCCAACCTTTTCGAGGATGACCACTACCCCGCCTTCCTTTCCCTTCAGATTTATACGCTTTCCATGTCATTCTACTTTGATCCATTCTCTCTAAATGACCAAACCACCTCAACAACCCTTCTTCAGCCCTCTGACTAATACGTTTATTAACTCCACATCTTCTCCTAATTTCCACACTTCGAATTCTCTGCATATTTACACCAAACATTGCCCTTAGACAGGACATCTCCACTGCCTCCAACCGCCTCCTCGCTGCAGCATTTACAATTCAATCTTCACACCCATATAAGAGTGATGGTACCACTATACTTTCATACATTCCCTTCTTTACCTTCATTGATAATGTTTTTAGATTCCACATATACCTCAACGCACCACTCACCTTTTTTCCCTCATCATTTCTATGGTTAACCTTATTCTTCATAAACCCGCCCGCTGACACAACAACTCCCAAATATCTGAAAACATTCACTTCTTTCCATTGTGATATCCAATTTTTCTTGATCTAAATCATTTGATATCCTAATCACCTTACTCTTATCTATGTTCACTTTCAACTTTCTACCTTTACACACACACTCCCAAACTCGTCCACTAACCTTTGCAGAATCACCCATAAGCACAGAATCATCAGGAAAAAGTAACTGTCTTAACTCCCATTTTGTATTTGATTCCTCATAAGTTAATCCCACTCCTCTCCCCAACAAACCACTGTGAAAAAAATGGCTAAATTCCTGGCGCTTTAGCTAAAGACTTCTCACATTATCAAGGAACTACAAAAATAAAAGGTTAACAGGAAGGCACATAACGACGAGATTAGACGCTTATATTCTATCCAAAAACTTGTCTAATTTTTATTAAATTCTTCCCAAATTTGATTAATTATATATGAATCTGATTTATATAAACCAAAGGAGTTATTCATATTTTAAAAAAACAACTTTTTATGAAACATAATTATTTTCCAGTCGACCATGACTTGTTTGATACAACTCTCTAAGCATTTTTATAAACAATTGGATGGTTAAAATCTCTCACATAAATAAACTGAGCATTAGAATCTTGTCCACTTCTAATGCTATATTTATGTCGTTTTATCCTCAGTTCAAGACTTTTACCAGTTTGACCGTAATAAACTTTATCACGTATTGGACAAGGAATCTTATACACACACCCGTCAGCATTTTGGGGGGAATTTCTTCTCTAAAGATTTAAACTGTGTCAAGATTTTTAAATACAACTTTGATACTAAAATTCTTACGTAGAGAATGCATATCAACCAAGTTTTCAAGGTAAGGGAAAACCAACATATATTTAGTTGAATAAGGTTGGTTGTCCCTTTTAGAATTGTATAAAGTATTTCTAGCTATTTTAAAGGATTTAACAATTAAGTTTCTTGGGTATCTTAGATCATTAGCTCTTTCAAAAATTTTGGAGAATTCTTCATCTATGAACTCTGGACTACAAATACGTAAATCTCTCAAAAACACTGAGAAAACCAACAGTTTAACTTTATCTTGATATGAAGAATAATAGTGAACATAGGAACAGTTATTTGTTGGTTTCATGTAAATCATTGATACTAATTAAAACATCTAGGAAAGACAATGAGCTATTTTCTTCGAACTCAACAGTAAGATTTATATAATGAGCTAAGTTATTTAATTTAACAAGGAAATGGTTTATATCTACATTCTTAGGCATAAGACACAAAAATATCATCAACATATCTATGCCACTTAGTTCTATAAGGAATGATTGTGCTAACCAATCTTTTTATTTTATTTTATTATCACACTGGCCGATTCCCACCAAGGCAGAGTGGACCGAAAAAGAAAAACTTTCACCATCATTCACTCCATCACTGTCTTGCCAGAAGGGTGCTTTACACTACAGTTTTTAAACTGCAACATTAACACCCCTCCTTCAGAGTGCAGGCACTGTACTTCCCATCTCCAGGACTCAAGTCCGGCCTGCCGGTTTCCCTGAACCCCTTCATAAATGTTACTTTGCTCACACTCCAACAGCACGTCAAGTATTAAAAACCATTTGTCTCCATTCACTCCTATCAAACACGCTCATGCATACCTGCTGGAAGTCCAAGCCCCTCGCACACAAAACCTCCTTTACTCCCTCTCTCCAACCTTTCCTAGGCCGACCCCTACCCCGCCTTCCTTCCACTACAGACTGATACACTCTTGAAGTCATTCTGTTTCGCTCCATTCTCTCTACATGTCCGAACCACCTCAACAACCCTTCCTCAGCCCTCTGGACAACAGTTTTGGTAATCCCGCACCTCCTCCTAACTTCCAAACTACGAATTCTCTGCATTATATTCACTCCACACATTGCCCTCAGACATGACATCTCCACTGCCTCCAGCCTTCTCCTCGCTGCAACATTCATCACCCATGCTTCACACCCATATAAGAGCGTTGGTAAAACTATACACTCATACATTCCCCTCTTTGCCTCCAAGACAAAGTTCTTTGTCTCCACAGACTCCTAAGTGCACCACTCACTCTTTTTCCCTCATCAATTCTATGATTCACCTCATCTTTCATAGACCCATCCGCTGACACGTCCACTCCCAAATATCTGAATACATTCACCTCCTCCATACTCTCTCCCTCCAATCTGATATTCAATCTTTCATCACCTAATCTTTTTTGTTATCCTCATAACCTTACTCTTTCCTGTATTCACCTTTAATTTTCTTCTTTTGCACACCCTACCAAATTCATCCACCAATCTCTGCAACTTCTCTTCTGAATCTCCCAAGAGCACAGTGTCATCAGCAAAGAGCAGCTGTGACAACTCCCACTTTGTGTGTGATTCTTTATCTTTTAACTCCACGCCTCTTGTCAAGACCCTCGCATTTACTTCTCTTACAACCCCATCTATAAATATATTAAACAACCACGGTGACATCACACATCCTTGTCTAAGGCCTACTTTTACTGGGAAATAATTTCCCTCTTTCCTACATACTCTAACTTGAGCCTCACTATCCTCGTAAAAACTCTTCACTGCTTTCAGTAACCTACCTAAGCAATCTTGTCTCAAATTCTATGTATAAATTACTAAGAACAGGTGAAAGAGGATTTCCCGTTGCCATACCAAACTTCTGGGTGCAAAACTCATCATTAAATGCAAATTTTGCATCAACAATTCAAAGTTTAATAAGTTTAATGATAGTAGGAATTGAACATAAGAACATAAGAAAGGAGGAACACTGCAGGAGGCCTGCTGGCCCATACTAGGCAGGTCCTTTACAATTCATCCCACTAACAAAACATTTGCCCAACCCAATTTTCAATGCCACCCAAGAAATAAGCTCTGATGTGAAAGTCCCACTCAAATCCAACCCCTCCCACTCATGTACTAATCCAACCTAGATTTGAAACTACCCAAAGTCCCAGCCTCAATAACCCAACTAGGTAGACTGTTCCACTCATCAACTACCCTATTTCCAAACCAATACTTTCCTATGTCCTTTCTAAATCTAAACTTATCTAATTTAAATCCATTTACTGCGGGTTCTCTCTTGGAGAGACATCCTCAAGACCTTATTAATATCCCCTTTATTAATACCTATCTTCCACTTATACACTTCGATCAGGTCTCCCCTCATCCTTCGTCTAACAAGTGAATGTAACTTAAGAGTCTTCAATCTTTCTTCATAAGGAAGATTTCTAATGCTATGTATTAATTTAGTCATCCTACGCTGAATGTTTTCTAACGAATTTATGTCCATTTTGTAATACGGAGACCAGAACTGAGCTGCATAATCTAGGTGAGGCCTTACTAATGATGTATAAAGCTGCAGTATGACCTCTGGACTTCTGTTGCTTACACTTCTTGATATAAATCCCAGTAATCTATTTGCCTTATTACGTACGCTTAGGCATTGCTGTCTTGGTTTAAGGTTGCTGCTCACCATAACCCCCCCAAGTCCTTTTCGCAATCTGTATGGCTAAGTTCTACATCATTTAACTTATAAGTACTAGGGTTATGGGCACTCCCAAGCTTCAGAACCTTGCATTTATCTACATTGAACTGCATCTGCCACTTTTCTGACCAAGAAATAGAGTTTTGTTTAAATCCTCCTGAAGTTCCATAACATCTACGTTTGAATCAATTATCCTGCCTATCTTTGTGTCATCGGCGAATTTGCTCATATCACTAGTAATTCCCTCATCAAGATCATTGATATATATTATAAACAACAACGGGCCCAAGACTGATCCCTGTGGAACGCCACTTGTTACAGATCCCCACTCGGATTTAACCCCATTTATGGACACTCTCTGCTTCCTGTCAGTGAGCCATGACTCGATCCACGAGAGCACTTTTTCCCCAATGCCATGAGCTGCCACTTTCTTTAACAGTCTATGGTGCGGAACTCTATCAAAAGCCTTACTAAAATCTAAGTAAATAATATCAAATTCTTTATTGTGGTCAACAGCCTCAAAAGCTTTACTGAAGAAAGTTAATAAATTAGTTAGACAAGACCGGCCTCTTGTGAATCCATGCTGAGTATCATTAATCAAGCTATGCTTATCGAGATGGCTTCTTATAATCTCAGCTATAATTGACTCTAGTAATTTGCCTACAGTTGAGGTCAGGCTTATTGGGCGGTAATTTGACGGTAACGACTTGTCCCCTGTTTTAAAAATAGGAGTTACATTAGCCATCTTCCACATATCAGACACTACACCTGTTTGAAGAGATAAATTAAAAATATTAGTTAATGGGTCACAGAGTTCCATTTTGCATTCCTTAAGAACCCTTGAAAAAACCTCATCAGAAGCCGGTGACTTATTTTGCTTCAGTCTGTCTATCTGCTTCACAACCATCTCACTAGTGACTGTGATGTTACATAATTTATCTTCTTCTAGCCCACTGTAAAAATTAATTACTGGAATATTGTTAGTGTCTTCCTGTGTAAAACCTGAGAGAAAATAATTATTTAAAATCAAGCACATTTCATTCTCTTTGTCAGTAAGGTGCCCATAGTTATTTTTAAGGGGACCTATCTTATCTCTAACTTTTGTTCTATAGACCTGGAAAAAACTTTTTGGGTTAGTTTTAGAATCCCTAGCAACTTTAATTTCATAGTCCCTTTTAGCTTTTCTTATCCCCTTTTTAATGTCCCTCTTAATGTCAATATACTGATTCATAAGATGACCCTCACCTCTTTTGATATGCCTATAAATTCCTTTCTTATGCCCTAGTAGATATTTCAGCCTATTATTCATCCATTTTGGGTCATTTCTATTTAATCTAATTTCTTTATATGGGATAAACGCTCTTTGAGCAGCATGTATAGTGTTCAGAAAACTGTCATATTGATAGCTCTCTTCGTTACCCCAGTCAACAGATGATAAGTGTTCTCTAAGCCCATCGTAATCTGCTAAGCGAAAATCTGGGACTGTTACTGAGTTATCGCTACTATCGTACTTCCATTCAATGCTAAATGTAATTGATTTGTGGTCGCTAGCACACCCAGTTCCTCTGAAATTTCTAATTATTAACAAGGGATTCATTGTTTGCCATAACTAAGTCAAGAAGGTTATTTCCCCTTGTAGGTTCTGTCACAAACTGCTTCAAAAAACAATCCTGAAATACTTCTAAGAAGTCGTATGATTCTAAATTCCCAGTCAAGAAATTCCAATCAACATGACTAAAATTAAAGTCTCCTAGAATTACTACATTATCGTGCCTTGTGGCCTTAACAATTTCCTCCCATAGTAGTCTCCCCTGGTCCCTATCTAAGTTTGGGGGACGGTATATCACTCCTAAAATCAGTTTTTCATGCCCCTCTGAAAATTCTATCCAGACTCTGTATGTGTTACTTCAGACTTAATACCCGTTTTTATGCAACAGTTCAAGCGATCTCGGACATACAATGCCACCCCACCCCCCCTCCCAATACTTCTATCTTCTTGGAACAATTTAAAACCCTGAATATGACATTCCGCAGGCATGTCCCGACTTTTTGAATTAAACCACGTCTCAGTTAAGGCAAATACATCAATGTTACCTACACTAGCAACTAATCTCAACTCGTCCATCTTATTCCTAGCACTACAGCAATTAGCATAATAAACATTGAAAGTCTCTCCTTTCTCTTTACCATTCCTGCTCATTTCTATTTTTCTACTAAACCTATTACTGTCCTTATCACCCAAGGTCCCTGGCTTTTCAATATCTATCTCATTCATATTATTACTAGTTCCCCTAGAACTCGTAATATTACTACACTGGAACTTCACTGTTTTCCTGCCAAAACCCATACCACTAACTATTCCTAGTTTAAAGTCCTAACTGCTCCCTCCACTGCAGTTGCCAGTGCTCCCACCCCACACCTAGATAAGTGAACCCCATCCCTAGCATACATGTCATTTCTGCCATAGAAGAGGTCCCAGTTGTCAATGAATGTTACCGCATTTTCCTTACAGTATTTGTCCAGCCAGCAATTGACACCAATTGCCCTGGGCAACCATTCACTTCCAACTCCCCTCCTTGGCAAAATACCACATATGAGAGGGTTCCCACCCTTACTTCTAATTATTTCTATTGCTGACCTATACCTGCTAATCAGGTCCTCACTCCTACGTCTGCCAACATCGTTGCCTCTCATGATGTCATCCAGACGGCTAACAATATCCTCCATCCCAGCCCCAGGAAAGCAAACTCTCTGTCTCCTACTCCTGTCCTTCAAGCAGAACGCCCTATCCATATACCTAACTTGGCTATCCCCAACAACAACAATATTCTTACCTTCCTTAATGTCTTTCGTCGTGACGTTCCCAGTATTCGACTCACATTCGTCGGGTAGCAATGAGAATGTATTGGATGTTTCCACAACAGTTTCCACGGCAGTCTCTTTCTTCTTCATCGTTTCTACCTTTCCATTCGTCTTCTTGATCGTCAACTTCTTTCCCTGCTGTCCAGCCACTGACCAGTTTCCCTTCTTGACCTGAGGACTCAAAACAGGAGGACTACTCCGAATCTTTTTGTTTTCCTCGGTCAGTCGCCGAATTTCCATATTCGCCAACCTCAATTCTTCCTTAAGCTATTGGTAAAGTTGCTCGATGGAGGGCATCTTGCTTCAATTCTAGAGAGCGCGCAAACAGGTCTTCACAGAGCCAAGTACACGTCAACACTGCGCAAAAGCCAACTCAATCAGGAGCTACTGCGCAGCACGTCCGCACGGCCCAATAGCGATGCGAACACTGGTAAATCGTAATTAACTGGTAAATCGTAATTAACCAATTATTCAGATAATCTTAATAAATGTATTGTCTTTAAATAAAGTCCACATAGAATATAGAATATATGGGGTGTAGGAAAAGAAAATATTCAAACTGCCCCTCGAACCTCGAGTTTTTCCTAAAGTAAGTTTATTCTTTTCTCTGAAGGCGAGGGTTCCCAGTCCAGTTCCGGAGGTTCCACCTCCCTATATATATATATATATATATATATATATATATATATTATATATATATATATATATATATATATATATATATATATATATATATATTTAACACAACGGCCTTCTCCCACCAAGGCAGGGTGGCCCGAAAAAGAAAAAGTATTCACTCCATCACTGTCTTGCCAGAGGCATGCTCACACTTCCCATCTCCAGGACTCAAGTCCGGCCTGGCAGTTTCCCTGAATGCCTTTATAAATTTTACCTTGCTCACACTCCAACAGCACATCAAGTCCTAAAAATCATTTGTCTCCATTTTCTCCTATCAAACACACTCACATATCCTTACCGGAATTCCAAACCCCTCACACAAAAAAATCTCCTTTACACCCTCCTTCCAACCTTTCTTAGACCTCTCCACTACAGATTTTTACACTCTTCAAGTCATTCTAATTTGTTTCATCCTTTTACATGTCCAAACAATCTCAAAAACCCTTTCTCAGCCCTCTCAATAATAGTTTTGGTAATCCCGCACCTCCTCCTAATTTCCAAACTATGTATTCTTTGCATTATATTCACACAACACATTGCCCTCAGACATGATATCTTCACTGCCTCCAGCCTTCCTTATTTCAGTAATTACCACCCATGTTTCACACACATATAAGAGCGTTGGTATAACTATACTCTCATTCATTTCCCTGTTTGCTGCCATGGACAAAGTTCTTTGTCTCCACAGATTTCCCTCATTAATTCTGTGACTCACCTCATCCTTCATAGACCCATCTGCTGACACATCCACTCCTAAATATCTGAATACATTCACTTCCACCATACTCTCCCCCTCCAATCTGATATCCAATATTTCGTCACCTATTTTTTTTCTGTTATCCTCAACACCTTACTCTCTCCTATATTCACTTTTAATTTTCTTCTTTTACATTCCCTTCAAAAACTCATCCGCCAACCTCTGCAACCTCTCATCAGAATATACATTGCATCAGCAAATAGCAACTGTGACAATTCCCACTTTGTGTTAGATTCTTTATTTTTTAACCCCACACCTCTTGCCAACACCTGAGAATTCACTTCTCTTACAACCACACCTATAAATATATTGAACAACCAAGGTGACATCCTTGTCTAAGGCCTACTTTTACTGGAAAATAATCTCTCTCCTACATGCTCTAACCTGAGGCTCACTATCCTCATAAAATTCTTCACTGCTTCCAGAACCTACCTCCTATACCATACACCTGCAACATCTGCCACATTGCCCCCATATCCGCCCTGTCATACGCATTTTCCAAATTTATAAATGCCACGAAAACCTCTTTACCCTTATCAAAATACTGTTCACTTATATGTTTCACTGTAAACACCTGGTCCACACACCCCCTACCTCTCCTAAAGCCTCCTTGTTCATCTGCTATCCTACTCTCCGTCTTATTCTTAATTCTTTCAATAATAACTTTACCATACACTTTACCAGGTATACTCAACAGACTTATTCCCCTATAATTTTGCACCCTTCTTTTGTCCCTTTCGCCTTTATACAATGGAATCACGCATGCTCTCTGCCAATCCCTAGATGCCTTACCCTCTTCCACACATTTATTAAATAAAAGCACCAACCACTCCAAACTTACATCCCCACCTGCTTTTTACATTTCTATCTTTATGTCATTAATCCCAACTGCCTTACCTCCTTTCATTCTACCCACTGCCTCACGAACTTCCCCCACACTCACAACTGGCTCTTCCTCACTCCTACAAGATGTTATTCCTCCTTAGCTAATACACGAAATCACAGCTTCCTTATCTTCATCAACATTTAACAATTCCTCAAAATATTCTCTCCATCTTCACAATACCTTTAACTCTGCATTTAATAACTCTCCTCTCTTATTTTTTAACTGTCAAATCCATTTGTTCCCTAGGGTTCCTCAACTTATTAATCTCATTCCAAAACTTTTTCTTATTCTCAACAAAATTTGTTGATATCTCACCCACTCTCTCATTTTCTCTCTTTTTACATTGCTGTACCACTCTCTTAACCTCTCTTTCTCTCCATATACTCCTCCCTACTTGCATCACTTCTACTTTATAAAAACCTCTTATATGCTAACTTTTCTCCCTTACTACTCTCTTAGCATCATTCCATCAGTCGCTCATCTTCCCTCCCGCACCCACTCTCCTGTAACCACAAACTTCTGCTGAACACTCTAAAACTACATTCTTAAACGTACCCCATACATCTTCGTCCCCATTGCCTACACTCTCATTAGCCCATCTATCCTCCAATAGTTGTTTATATCTTACCATAACTGCCTCCTTTTTTAGTTTATACACCTTCACTATTTTCTTTTTATCCCTTCTACCTTTTACTCTCACTGTAGCTACAACTAAAATGTGAGCTAATATATCTGTGGCCCCTCTATAAACATGTACGTCATGAAGTCTACTCAACATTCTTTAATCTACCAACAAACTACTGTCATTACAACCTACCTCATATCTTGTATACTTATTTATCCTTTTTTTCTTGAAATATGTATTGCCTGTAACCAAACCCCTTTCTATACAAAGCTCAAAGGGCCCCCATTATCATTTACACATGGCACCTTAAACTTACCTACCACACCCTCTCTAAATGTTTCTCCTACTTAAGCATTTAGGTCCCCTACCACAATTACTCTCTCACTTGATTCCAAAGTTCCTATACACTCGCTTAACATTTCCCAGAATCTCTTCTCTACACTCCTATCTCCTCCAGGTGCAACCATGCTTATTATGACTCACTTTTCACATCCGACCATTATTTTAATCCACACAATCCTTGAATTTATACATTTATATTCCCTCTTCTCCTTCCATAACTGGTCCTTAACATTATTGTTATCCCTTCCTTAGCTGACTTAATCCCATTTATTTCTTCGCACTGAAACTCACCTACCCCCTTCTGCTTTGTTTCGCTTACAGCCAGGACATCCAACTTCTTTTCATTTATAAATTAGCAATCATCTCTTTCTTATCATCCGCACTTCATCCACACGCATTCAAGCATCCCAGTTTTATAAATCTTTTCTTCTCTTTTTTTAGTATTCTCTACAGGAGAAGGGGTTACTAGCCCCATGCTTTTGGCATTTTAGTCGCCTCATACGACACGCATGGCTTACGGAGGAAAGTATCTTTCCTACTTCACCATGGAGAATAGAGATAATAAAGATAACAAGAACTATTAAGAATTAGAAGAAAAACCTAGATATGTGAACGTATATATATGTATGTGCATGCCTGTGTAGTGTGACCTAACTGTAAGTAGAAGCAGCAAGATATATACCTATTATCCAGCGTGTTTATGAGGAAAAAAACCAGCAATCCTACCATCATGTAAAACAGTTACAGGTTTCTGTTTCACACTCCCTTGGCAGGACGGTAGTACCTGGGTTGTTGCTGTCTACCAACCTACTACCTTTAATTATATATATATATATTATATATATATATATATATATATATTATATATATATATATATATATATATATATGCAAAAACAACCACTCTGAAAGAATAGAGAAATTCCAAGCGCTTTCGTGACTACTCACATTATCAAGGAACTATGAAAGTAAAGCATCCAAGGAAGCTATATAAGGGGTCTGGCCAGCACCTCACTATCAGATCCCACAACGGTTAAACACCTGACGTGCGCCGACCCAACTTGGATAGGTCCTTTGCACAACTCACCCAGAAACTATTTTACCCAAGAAAATTTAAAAATTATTATTTGTCCAGTGTATTATTAAATTCTTCCCAAATTCTATTAATTATAAATGGATCTAATTTATATAAACCAAAGGAAATATTCATATTATTGTCAAAACTGCTTTTTATGAAACAAGATTCAATTATATTCCTGTCAACCATGGACTTGCTTGATACTACTTTCTCAACTTTTTGAAAATCAATTGGATGGTTAAAATCTCTTACATGAATAAATAGAGCATTGGAATCTTGTCCAGTTCTATTGCTATATTTATGTTGTTTTAATCTTAGTTCGATATTTTTACCAGTTTGACCGTAAATTTTAAATTTAAAATTTAAATTTAAAATTTACAGAAAAACCTACAAATAACTGTTCCTATGTCCACTATTATTCCTCGCATCAAGATAGAGTCAAACTGTCTGTTTTCTCATCAATGTTTTTGAGAGCTTTACGAATTTGTAGTCCTGAGTTCATAGATGAGGAAATATCCAAAATTTATGAAATAGGTAATGATTTAAAATACCCAAGAAATGTAATTGATAAATCTTTTAAAGTTGCTAGAAATACTTTTTACAATCCAAAAAGGGACAACCAGCCTTATTCAACTAAAAATATGTTGGTTCTCCCTTACCATGAAAACTTGGTTGATATGCCTTCTCTTCTTAAGACTTTTAATATTAAAGTTTTATTCAAAAATCTTGATACAGTAAAAAAAACTTTTGATAAAGAATTCCCCCCAAAATGCTGATGGATGTGTCTATAAGATTCCTTGTAAAATTTGCGATAAAGTTTATTACGGTCAAACTGGTAAAAATCTCGAACTAAGATTAAAACAACATAAATATAGCAATAGAACTGGACAAGATTCCAATGCTCTATTTATTCATGTAAGAGATTTTAACCATCCAATTGATTTTCAAAAAGTTGAGAAAGTAGTATCAAGCAAGTCCATGGTCGACAGGAATATAATTGAATCTTGTTTCATAAAAAGCAGTTTTGACAATAATATGAATATTTCCTTTGGTTTATATAAATTAGATGCATTTATAATTAATAGAATTTGGGAAGAATTTAATACTACACTGGACAAATAATAATTTTTAAATTTTCTTGGGTAAAATAGTTTCTGGGTGAGTTGTACAAAGGACCTGTCCAAGTTGGGTCGGCGCACGTCAGGTGTTTAACCGTTGTGGGATCTGATAGTGAGGTGCTGGCCAGACCCCTTATATAGCTTCCTTGGATGCTTTACTTTCATAGTTCCTTGATAATGTGAGTAGCCACGAAAGCGCTTGGAATTTCTCTATTCTTTCAGAGTGGTTGTTTTGCATATTCTGAAATCACCTGTTTACTGTGATCTTATTGCATGCATATATATATATATATATATATATATATATATATATATATATATATATATATATATATATATATATATATATATATATATAATGTCGTGCCGAATATGTAAAACTGGTCAATTAGCAAGAACTCATTTAAAATTAAGTCCTTTCTGAAATTTTCTCTTTACCTAACCTTATTATAACATAAACAATTTATTTTAGCCTAACCCAACTAAATATATTTTAAATACGTTTACAATAATTTAGTACTAAACAAACACAATCAATATATTTTTTATGTTAGGTTCAGAATGATTTTGGCGAAATTATTGCATACACAAATTTTCACTTGTCCTATATGGCAAAATGAGCGTTGCTATTTAAGCCAAGATCGCAAGTTCTGCCTATTCGGCACGACATATATATATATATATATATATATATATATTTTATATATATATATATAATATATATATATATATATATATGGCCCGACAACACACCTACCAGATACAGATGTGGGAGTACCATCCTGAGGTGCGGTAATATCGGCCGAAACGGATGCCTTCCCCGTCGAAGGTGAAGTACTCAGCCACCCACAAGATTGGCAGCGGTGTTCCGCGATACTGTGCCGCCCGGAAGCTTCGCTGAATCTCTCCCGCTGTAACAGTTTGGACATCATTGATGAGTCGCCCACACGGGTTTTAAAATTTTTGTCAATGTTATAGTGAAATAATAATATTGATGATAATAAAATTATTATTATTATTTTTATTGTTATTATTATTATTAAAAATTTTTATTAAAATAATAAAACTAATATTTGCATTACCCAAATTTACTGAACCTAAAAAAGAAATCTGGGGCCGCAGTTGACTCCAAATTCAATACATATAGAATTAATTAAATAAATAATGTAAACTGAACTAATAATAAATGTAATGAGAGTTTCAGGTTTTGAAAAACTTCAAACATGAAGGTTTATTTTATAATAATAATAATAATAATAATAATAATAATAATAATAATAAATAATAATATCTTTACTTCAAGTACATGTACAAGGTAAAACCGTCCAGCTGACATCAATGACGTACTACTATATAGAAAGCCACTTGTTATGCAGAGAATTTAGGGCAAATTAGGTCAGTTTTGTCCCAGGATGCGACCCACACCAGTCCACTAAATCCAGGTACCCATTTTACTGATGGGTGAACATGGTCAACACGTGTAAGGAAACCCATCCGATGTTTCCACCCCTTCGCCGGGAATCGAACCCTGACATTCCCCGTGTGAAGCGAGAGCTATTACCAACAGGCCACGGGGCACCGTGGCTTAACTCCTAAAAACTGAGAGAGAGAGAGAGAGAGAGAGAGAGAGAGAGGGGAGAGAGAGAGAGGAAAGAGAGAGAGAGAGAGAGAAGAGGGAGGGAGGGTGGGAAGGAGGTAGGGAGGAAGCTTGAGAAAGACAGACAGCAGAGAACTTAAAATACACACCGAGAACATAAGAACTATCTACTTCTATGTAAAGTAGTAACTCTTAATGACTATCGTGCATTATCTATGCGCATGTGATGAGGTCAGAAATGCAAAAGGCTCTCTCAGACCACTGACGGCTTTGAAAACAAGGGGGAAGGGACGAAGGAATTTACCATACCAATTAAAAAAAAGGAGAATTTTTTTTTACAGCAGATAATTGGTTAGAAGGCATAGACTACAATTACGTTTACTTAGTATTGTGAGTGACAGTGTTACCTCGGTGAGATTGTCACAGTTGTGTGTACCAATGGTTACACTTCTGCTCACCACCTGTTGTGCTAAGACTATCACAGTTCTCCACTTTTACGACCACTACTATTACTGAGTTGGTTGTCTTGCTGTCAACTGATAGTCCTGATGCAGAGAGAGAGAAGAGAGAGAGAGAGAGAGAGAGGGGAGAAAAGAGAGAGAAAAAACTGACTGGCTAATTAATTAATTTCTCATCTGAGGTTTTGAAGTAATATGAAAAAAAAACTCATTTAATCATATATTTAAAATTTGTTACCGAACAAGAATTTTTGAGCTCAAAGAATGTAAATGAAATTTTAAAACTTTTGGTTTACATTATAAAACAAAGACAAGAAAAACCTAACACCAAGTAACGTAGAAGATGAGGAGAACAGCAGAGACTAGAAAAACCTAAAAACCAAGTAACGTAGAAGATGAGGAGAACAGCAGAGACTAGAAAAACCTAACACCAAGTAACGTAGAAGATGAGGAGAACAGCAGAGACTAGAAAAACCTAGCACCTAGTAATGTCACGCTACTCGACACTTCGAATTAAACTAGACTTTGTCATCTGTGTCCCTCGAGTGAAATTCTTCGATGAGGGTGCGAGTCTCTTGTTCCAAGGCTGTACCTGTGCACCCTTTCTCAGCGCCTGTATAACCTTAAAACTGAAATCAAATCAGGGAACGGTTGGGGACTGGCTCATGGCATGCGAGTCCTGGAACTCGAGGGCCAGTAAGGACTCACTTGCCACGGTTCAATCCCCACCCGTTCCATGATTTCTTTGCAGTCGTGGTATTAAGATTTCGTGAGTCTGGAACTGAATATTATCAAGATGCATTTCCGTCCCTTCGAGATCTGAGAAAGGCATCGCAGTACGGTATCTGGAGTTTATCTGGAGAGAGTTCCGGGGGTCAACGCCCCCGCGGCCCGGTCTGTGACCAGGCCTCCTTAGGTCAGTGTCCCAGGATGCGACCCACACCAGTCGACTAACACCCAGGTACCCATTTTACTGATGGGGAACATAGACAACAGGTGGAAAGAAACACGTCCAATGTTTCTACTCTGGCTGGGAATCGAACCCAGGCCCTCACCGTGTGAAGCGAGAGCGTTAACCACCAGGCCACCAGAGTTCTCTGCACCTCTATGCACGCTAATGGAATAGTGCAGAGTGCGGCATAAATTTGAGGGGTATCAGTCGTCAGGTGAAAATTATTACAGTTTCTTCTATGAAAAATAATACAAACTGTTATTCTAAGTTTAACATAACTAGAAATATTTTTTGAATTAATTTGTCATTTTTATGAAACCGAAATTTATAAAAAAAAAAATATCTTACAGGATTGTAGAGAAATTTAAATAGAATGTAATGAGAAAAAAAATCCGCAAAAAAAAAATCCCGAGTTTTCATGAGTTTTTAAGTTAAACGGGAACAAGAGAGACGGGACGGAACAAGAGAGACGGGACGGAACAAGAGAGACGGGACGGAACAAGAGAGACGGGACGGAACAAGAGCGGTGGTAGTAATAGTAGTAGTAGTAGTAATAGTGGTAGTAATGAGTCAGTCAGAGGCCATAAAAGAGGAGCAATGCAAGGAAAATAAGAGCCCCTTTAAGAAAAGTAAAGGACAAAACACCCAAAGCAGAAGAAAGGAAATTCTAAACAAGAAAAAGAAAATAAGAGGTAGAAAGAGGAAGTGAAAAGAAGAATCAGGTTAAGTCAGGTGTGTTCTGAAGTTTGGAACATTTGACAATATAATTGGAAAGGAAGGCATCTACAGAGACAAAGTGAAGACTGAGATTCATACAAGGAAAGTTGTGTATCAGGGAGGATTCAACCAGAGGGCGACTGTGAAAGTTAGAAGGTAGACAGTTTTAGCAGAAGACCAGTCAATAGGATGACTGTGATCTCTAACATGACAAAAAAGAGCACTGTTGGTGTCGGCAAGGATAACACTTCCTTTGTGCTCATTAAGTCTGTCAGAAAGAGAACGGCCCGTTTCTCCAAACTACTCAAGAGGACAGGTGCTAAACGGACTGTCTTCTTTCCCAAACTCTCTACTTCTGGAAAATATCCTGTTCTCTGCCTTCCCTATATTTCCAGTCTTTCTAATCTCAACAACTCTCTCCTTTTCATAAACATCAAACTAATCTAGTTCGTACCTCTCCTCCCTCTACAGATGCTCCTGGTGTCTACTTTATTTCATGATCCTCTTGTCCTCTTCAGTTCTTTGGAGAAACTGCCCGATCTCTTTCTAACAGACTCGAGGAGTACAAAAGAAGTGTTACGTTTGCCTACACCAACAATGCTCTTTTCTGTCATGAAACAGATCACAGTCATCCTATTGACTGGTCTTCTGCTAAAACTGTCTACTTTCTAACTTTCAAAGTCGCCGTCTTGTTGAATCCTCCCTGATACACAACTTTCCTTGTGTGAATCTTAGTCCTGACTTTGTCTCTGTTGATGCCTTCCTTTCCCATTATATTGTCAAATGCTCCAAACTTGAGAACACACCTGACTTAACCTTATTCTTCTTTTTCCCTTCTCTTTCTGTCTCTTTTTTTTCTTTTTCTTGTTTAGAATTTCCTTTCTTCTGCCTTGGGTGCTTTATCCTTTACTTCCTGCCCCTCATGTTCTTGGTCTTACCCCTTGTGAGCTCTTAGCTCTCCTGTAATGCTCTTTTTTCATGACCTTTGACTACTACTACCACTATTACTTTCCCTGCTACCTTCGGCTCCCATGTTCTCTTTTCCCTCCTTATTCTCTGCCCCTTTCTGTTTATTGTCCTACCAACCATTTTCCCTACTTCACACTACCACTTCTACTGCTTCCATTTCCAGCCATTACTATTTTCACTATCTGCGTTACCTTCACTGCTACTTCCACTACCTCTCCTGTCCCGTCCCTGCCAGCTGGCCTATACATAATGGATCCTCTCCTTCATATTATTTTGACTTTGTAAATGGTCCAATTCGGACCGAAACGTCGTTGTTTGCTCGTCTCTCCTATGTGCGAGTTATTTGTGTAAGGTAATCCTTATGCTATCCTAAGCTTATCTATAACCGGTCCTTACCAGGTCCTCATTTCGTCCTTTCCCGTCTTTATGTTTCTTACCTGATCCTCAGTTTGGTGTTACCCCCCCGTCTTTATCTGGTCATTACCCGGTCTTTCTTGGTTTTTATCAGGTCCTTTCCTGATCCTCAACCGGTCCTTACCTGGTCCTCACGTTGTAGTAACCCGGTCCTTACGGGTCATTACCAAGTCCTTACCCTGTCGTTAGCCTGTCGTAATTCCAAGACTTAACTTCCTTCAAAATTTATGACTTCTCCTGAAATCAACGTTCACCAGAATTCTTGTGTCCAAGTAATTTAGATTACTGGTCTTAAAAATTTCATCTGCAAGGACCCCAACACTTCCGGGGGTCGTGGAACCCCTGATCAGATCATACGAATTCCAGAACTCCTAGGAGGAAGTCCTTCTGTTTCCAAAACCCATTAACCAGGGTTTTTGACGTCCTGACCGCAGGTATCCTGACTCCCAAGTGTTCTAACTTCAAGATTCATGATCTTAAACTTTTTAAACTCTAAAGTATATTGATCCAAAGCCTCCCGCTCCCAGGTCTTCTGATTCCAGGTTTCCTAATCCCAAGTTTCATGATCCCAAGTCTCATGACTCAGTCTCATAACGCCAAGTTTCAAAATAAATAAAAGAAAAGTTCTTGCTGTATGTGTTTCATATGGTTCTTAACTTTTTTTGCTTTTATTTTAGTTCATGGTTGGTGATAAAATTCTTATGTCTGTCAGGTTCTCTGAAGCTTAGCACAGTATTCCTAATTTCACAGATTTCTACCCCAAAATTATCTGGATCATTGTATCCCTTAAAGGGGATCCTAGATATTTCAAGTGCTTTTGATCCAAAGAAATGGCGCTTAGTTCCACTTGGAAAGTCCTGATTATCTTTCATTTTTTATTCGTATGACCCGTAAGTGCTTTGTGCTTTATTGCCAATATAAAATATCCCGCAATGGCGGGATACAGACCTTCACCAAAGGAAATGTTATACCGATAAGATTTTTTCCTGCAGTGTCTTCTGTACTCAGTGACTCACTCACCGAAGGGACCGAGACCTCAGTGACACACTCACCGAAGGGACCGAGGCCTCAGTGGCTCACTCACCGAAGGGACCGAGGCCTCAGTGACTCACTCACCGAAGGGACCGAAGCCTCAGTGACTCACCGAAGGGACCGAAGCCAGCGCGCCCCTGACCCCACTCCCAGGAGAACCTCTCGTTGTAGTTGATTACCTCACCCTGCAGGTCGCCACGGGGCTCCTCCAAGGCTGTGAAAACAATGATCAAAGCGGGTCAGGAGGAAGAGTATCATGAGGCACCAATATGCAGAGATCAGTTAAAAGAAAACTAGACATTCGTAAATAAAGATAAATGCACTTAATGCACAAAAGAGACACAATACGACTCAAGAAATCGTAATGACACGATTGCAAATAAACCATACCCCCGGCCGGGTTTGAACCCGCGGTCATAGAGTCTCAAAACTCCAGCCCGTCGCGTTAGCCACTAGACCAGCTAGCCACAATAAGATTCATCCAACTAGGTATATTTCTACACCATAGGAAAGTTAGCACAGGCACCTCTGTGACCACAAATGCAAGTTTTTACAGACGAATCTCCAGCTAGCGTGGCCGTGACGAACTCTAGCTCAAGTCCCTTCACTGCCGTCAACATGACTCAAGAGGTGCCTGTGCTAACTTTCCTATGGTGTAGAAATATACCTAGTTGGATGAATCTTATTGTGGCTAGCTGGTCTAGTGGCTAACGCGACGGGCTGGAGTTTTGAGACTCTATGACCGCGGGTTCAATCCCGGCCGGGGGTATGGTTTTTTTAAGACACAATACCGTGTGACTAGTCAGTAGTCGAAGTTGGACCGAAACATCGTCGTAAGCTTTATTCTGTATTGATTATTTGTGTATAAATGCATTTAAACGTTTAGAAAACAGATGATTTTCGATCGCTTAGCAGTCCGATAAAGTCATCCCAGTATTCCATAATCCCAGTCCCCGATGCCTGAATGGAAGCGGTTGGAATAGTGCAGAGTGCGGCATGAGTCAACAATGCTCTTAAATATTAGTATTGTAGATTTGAAAGGAATCAAAAGAGACATTTATGAATCATAAGGAAAACTAATAACAAAATTTCTTCAATTAAAAAGGGTAAATTAGGCAGTACACAGCCCAATCAAATGCAAATCTTTTCGAAGAATCCAAAATAATTCCGCACCAAAAAAAAACCTTTAAAAGCTGAAGCCGCTTAAAAGATGCATTTAAAGTTTAGAAGAGTTGAAGCTGTCACATGGACACTCTGGAATTATTCATAAAAAGAGCATTTCAAATTTTCCAGTCTCCAAAAAGTAACTGGGAAGTCCCACTAAAAAAAACCCCAACCCAACCTTTTCCCCAAGCCTCTAAAGGAAGGTTCCTTGATGTAGCGAGAGCTCTTGTCCAGGGAATTGGATCTGTGTGCACCAGTTCCCTGATTAAGCCTGAATGCCCCCATTCCCCCTCCCCCCCCCCATGGCGCTGTTTTAAATTCCTCGGGTTTTAGCGCCCCCCAGAATTTCTCCAAAGAGGGAAACTTTCATAAAAGTTTAGTACCAAAAATGCATTTTTTTTAAAAGGGTTTTAGGAAACTTTGATGTTTAGAAAAAAAAAAAATGAGTGTGAGTTTATTTAGTGAGGTTGTTTGAAGATTTGTCACGCGCTTGAGCCTTCTGCTGGCTTCCCAGCCACCCCTTTAAAAATTAGGGTCATTTTTAAAAATTAGGTTGACTAAAAAAGTCGGGACCTTTTTTGGTCAGGAAGACAAACCAAATTATTTTACAGAAAAAAAAATTCACGAATAAAAGTGAAAAATGGAAATTTTTTGCAACGAAACATAAAATTTTGTTGGGCCTTGGGGAAAACACACGAGTTAAAATTTGACCAGGTGATGTTTTTCCCGTTTTGCAAAAAATTTAAACAAAATTCATGCATTAAAAACCAAAACCCCAAAAAAAACCGGTCCTTTAAAAGAACGTTTACAACTGTTGTTATCGGCGTCAAAGGAAAATTTTTAAACTTGGTTTTTTGGATTTAAGGCCTCTAGTTTTAGGTTATATGTAACTTTTTTTCACCCGTCAAGACAGAAAGCCCCCAACAGACCAAAAAGGGGACACCCTAATAATTTTTTACATTCAGAGATACTTTAAGTTTTTTTTAATATATATATATATATTTAAAAATTTTATATATATATATATATTATATATTTATTATTATTTATTATATGGTTTTGGTAGCAGCAAACCACCCCGGGAAGACTACCGCCCGCCCGATGATGTGAAACGAAACGTAAATGTTTTTTCATGATGGTGGATTGCTGGTGTTTTTTTCTGTTCATAAACACGCTGGATAATTCTATTACACTTAGGTCACATACACAGGCATGCAATGCATTATATATAAATATACACATATACTATCGGTTTTTCTTCTTTTTTTAAAAAAGCTTTCTTCTTTTTTATTTCCCCCGTTTTTCCCCTGGGGGAAATGGAAAGGAATTTTTCCTCTGTAAATATGTGTGTGTGGGGGCGACAAAAAAGCCCGGGGGCAATGGGTAGTAACCCCCTTCTCCTGTAGAATTTACTAAAAAAGAAAAAAAGAAAAAATAGGATGCTTTAATGGCGTGGAAGTAGTGCGGTGACAAGAAAGAGATGATTTTTGATTTATGAAAGAAAAAAGTTGGATGTCCCGGCCCTAAATGAAACAAACTGAAGGGGTGGGGGAGTTTCAGTGGGGGAAATAAAAGGGTTAAGTCAGGGGTTCTGAAGAAAATTAGAGTAAAGGAAGGGGTAGCAATAAGTTGAAGGATCAGTTATGGGAAAGGAAAAAGAGGGTTTAAATGTGTAAAATTTGAAAAATTTATGTGGATTAAAATAAGGGTTGGATGTGACGTGGGAAATTAGCAGCGTGTATGCACCTGGAGACAATAGGAGTGTAGGGAGAGAGAGGGAGAGAGAGAGAGAGATTTTGGGGGTGTTTTTGTGAATTATAGGAAAACCCTTTTAACCCGGGTAGGGGGCCTAAAGATAAAAAAGGAAGCATTTAGGGGGTGTGGTAGGTAAGTTTGAGTTACCGGTGTAAATGTTTTTGGGAAACCCTTTGACGAAATTTGTTAGAAAGGGGGTTTGTTATAGGTACTCATATTTTAAGAAAAAAAGGGGTAAATAAGTATGCAAGATATGAATAGGGGGTAATGACAGTGTTTGTTGGACTATGTATTGGTAGATAAAAGATGTTTTAGTAGGGCTTCAGATTTTAATGTTTTAAAAAAGGGGCCAAAGATATATCAGATTAGTTTTAGTTTTGCTACAGTGAGAGAAAAGGTAAAGATTACAAAACCCCGGAATCCCAAAAACCTGTTATCCGGGTGTAAAGGGGGGGGAAATTTTAAAACAACTGAAAGCTCTACCTTGGTTCCAGACCCAGCAGGTTGTCGATAGGGCGCTTTCAGAGGCAAATGCAAAGTTCACGGCTTTCACTGGGACCACATAAAGGATCACTTGGACAACGAAATATGGATCCCCGGTTAAAACCCTTTCAGATGCGGGCAGGGGTAACAGGCAAAAGGGGAGGGGGGGGGGTTGGCCTGACATTGCAGTCATTGTTTGCACAGAACTGCGAATGCCCCAAATGATGTAGTGGAATTTTAGCAGTAAAGATCGAGAACCAAAACCCAGTCATTTTGGTAGTCTCAAGCCTCCGGTGCAACATCCCCGAAATTCAGGAAACAGCTGTTAAAAAAGACCATGTCTGGAAAATCTGCCCTCTGCCCCCAACATCTTGCTCCTGGGGGATTTCAACTTAATGCACCTAAAATGGAGGAATATAGCAAATAATGTTGTTACAGTAATAACA
The DNA here is from genome assembly GCF_026875155.1 of Cherax quadricarinatus. Taxonomy (NCBI): domain Eukaryota; kingdom Metazoa; phylum Arthropoda; class Malacostraca; order Decapoda; family Parastacidae; genus Cherax; species Cherax quadricarinatus. Next base: position 2,787,500 of record NC_069409.1, read on the forward strand.
CCAGGAGGCAGCTCTGATGAGAACTCACACACACACGAGCTTTTAAATCTATGCACAAAAATTCAATTTAAACCAGCAAATAATAGAGCCTACTAGACTGAGAATACACTAGACCTCATCTTCACTAACAATGATGATCTGATTCGAAATGTCACCTTATCAAAAACAATATACTCAGATCACAACATAATTGAGGTTCAGACATGTATGCGCGGAGCCCCAGACCGACATAATGAGATTAGTCACGGGGGAAAATTCACCAAATTCAACTTCAATAACAAAAACATAAAGTGGGACCAAGTAAACGAAGTCCTAACCGATATAAGCTGGGAAGTTAGACTAAGCAACAAGACCCCAACTTGTGCCTAGAACACATTAACTCGGTGGCACTCTATGTATGCACAAGGCTAATTCCTCTAAGAAAAAGGAGGAGTAGATGTAAAATAGAAAGAGACAAGGCGCTCCCTTTACAGGCGACGGAAAAAGAATGATAGAGCGGCTAAAAGAGGTCAATATATCTGAAATGCGTAGGGAGTTACTGTCAAAGAAATAGCAAGCATCGAACTTAAGCTAAAGGAATCTTATAGGAGTCAGGAATCGCGGGAAAAACTAAAAGTTATAAATGAAATCGAAAGAACCAAAGTATTTCTTCTTCTATGCCAAATTAAAGTCGAGAACAACGTCCAGTATTGGGCCCCTACTTAAACAAGATGGGTCCTACACAGATGACAGCAAGGAAATGAGTGAGCTACTCAAGCCCCAATATAACTCAGTTTTTAGCAAGCCGCTAACCAGACTGAGAGTCGAAGATCAAAATTATTTTTTTATGAGAGAGCCACAGAATTTGGTAAACACAAGCATGTCTGATGTTATCCTGACGCCAAATGACTTCGAACAGGCGATAAATGACATGCCCATGCACTCTGCCCCAGGCCAGACTCATGGAACTCCTTGCTCATCAAGAACTGCAAGAAGCCCCTATCACGAGATTTTACCATCCTATGGAGAGGGAGCATGGACACGGGGGTCGTCCCACAGTTACTAAAAACAACAAACATACCCCTACTCCACAAAGGGGGCAGTAAAACAATAGCAAAGAACTACAGACCGATAGCACTAACATCCCATATAAAAATCTTTGAAAGGGTCCTAAGAAGCAAGATCACCACCCATCTAGAAACCCATCAATTACACAACCCAGGGCAACATGGGTTTAGAACAGGTTGCTCCTGTCTGTCTCAACTATTGGATCACTACGACAAGATCCTAGATGCACTAGAAGACAAAAAAGAATGCAGATGTAATATATTCAGACTTTGCAAAAGCCTTCGACAAGTGTGACCATGGTGTAATAGCGCACAAAATGCGTGCTAAAGGAATAACAGGAAAAGTTGGTCGATGGATCTATAATTTCCTCATAAACAGAACACAAAGAGTAGTAGTCAACAGAGTAAAGTCCGAGGCAGCTACGGTGAAAGCTCTGCTCCACAAGGCACAGTACTCGCTCCCATCTTGTTCCTCATCCTCATATCTGACATAGACAAGGATGTCAGCCACATCACCGTGTCTTCCTTTGCAGATGACACCCGAATCTGCATGACAGTGTCTTCCATTGCAGACACTGCAAGGCTCCAGGCGGACATCAACCAATCTTTCAGTGGGCTGCAGAAAACAATATGAAGTTCAACAATGAGAAATTTCAATTACTCAGATATGGTAAACACGAGGAAATTAAATCTTCATCAGAGTACAAAACAGATTCTGGCCACAAAATAGAGCGAAACACCAACATCAAAGACCTGGGAGTGATCATGTCGGAGGATCTCACCTTCAAGGACCATAACATTGTATCAATCGCATCTGCTAGAAAAATGACAAGATGGATAATGAGAACTTTCAAAACTAGGGATGCAAAGCCCATGATGACACTCTTCAAGTCGCTTGTTCTATCTAGGCTGGAATATTGCTGCACACTAACAGCACCTTTCAAGGCAGGTGAAATTGCTGACCTAGAAAATGTACAGAGAACCTTCATGGCGTCATAAAAAGAGATAAAACACCTTAATTACTGGGAGCGCTAGAGGTTCCTGAACATGTATTCCCTGGAACGCAGGCGGGAGAGATACATGATTACATACACCTGAAAAATCCTAGAGGGACTAGTACCGAACTTGCACACGAAAATCACTCACTACGAAAGCAAAAGACTTGGCAAAACGATGTAACATCCCCCCAATGAAAAAACAGGGGTGTCACTAGCACGTTAAGAGACAATACAATAAGTGTCAGGGGCCCCAGGGCTGTTCAAAATGCCCCCCAGCATACATAAGGGGGATTACCAATAGACCCTGGCTGTCTTCAAGCAGGCACTGGACAAGCACCTAAGTCGGTACCTGACCAGCCGGGGTGTGGCTCGTACGTTTGGTTTGCGTGCAGCCAGTAGTAAACAGCCTGGTTGATCAGGCTCTGATCCACTAGGAGGCCTGGTCACGACCGGGCCGCGGGGGCGTTGACCCCCGGATACACAAATAACCCGCACATAAAAGAGAGAAGCTTACGACGAAAGTTTTGGTCCGACTTGGACCATGGACAAAGTCGTAAGCTTCTCCTTTTATGTGCGGGTTATTTGTGTATTGTTCCAGTCACGGTATTGTGCCTTTTTTATTTATTGACCCCCCGGAACTCTCTCCAGGTAAACGCCAGGATTAGCTGCACAAGATCTTCGAAGGTAGCAACACCACTTTCCTTTTTTCCCGCTGGTAAAAGCTTTGGTCTGCTGTCGCACGAAATCCACCAGGGATTGATCAAGCTGTCCCTACCTAACTTGAATGACTTCCTATACTTAGCTGGGCTTTCATTGATATGGCTCCCAGAACTGTGGTCTTCACGACTTTATAATTGGCAAAAAATCAGTGTCATTTAACACTGACGTAAATCCTGTGCCTTACCAAACAAAGCTGTGTGAAACCATGACGCCCAGTGCTGTTCCGGCCACAAGGTCGAGCCTGATTTTCGAAGTTTCGAAAAATTGTTCTGGTTTTGCCTCATTGAAGCGGGGGACCAACTGTACTGCTTTCTGTAAACTGAGTCATTTACACTTAAGAAAATGCCCTCTTTCTTTTTCCCTATCAAACTCTTCCTTGGCATATGCCCTCTGTTTCCTAGTCTGCTCAAGATTGATTTTCGCCAACTCAAGTGCAAGTACT
>NC_069409.1:2791205-2811987 GCF_026875155.1 Cherax quadricarinatus
ATATATCTGTGGCCCCTCTATAAACATGTACATCCTGAAGTCTACTTAAGAGTCTTCTATCTACCAATACATAATCCAACAAACTACTGTTATTTCGCCCTACATCATATCTTGTATACTTATTTATCCTCTTTTTCTTAAAGTATGTATTACCTGTAACTAAACCCCTTTCTATACAAAGTTCAACCAAAGGGCTCCCATTATCATTTACACCTGGCACCCCAAACTTACCTACGACACCCTTGCATGCATGCATATAATATATAAATATTATTTTAATATATATATATATATATCTATATATCTAATATATTACTTATAATATATATATAATTAAATATATATATATAACGCAATAAGATCACGTAAACAAGTGATAATTCACAATATCAAAACAACCACTGTGAAGAATTGTGAACTATATGAACTTATAGTACCTTGATAATGTTAGAAGTCACGAAATCGCTTGAATTTCACTATCCTTTTAACAGTAATATACCTGAATATTCATATTATATACATATATATATATATATATATATATATATATATATAATATATATATATATATATATATATATATATATATATATATATATATTGTGTGTGTGTGTGTGTGTGTGTGTGTGTGTGTGTGTGTGTGTGTGTGTGTGTGTGTGTGTGTGTGTGTGTGTGTGTGTGGTGTGTGTGTGTATGTGTGTGTGTGTGTGTGTGTGTGAGCTCATATCCTTGTGTTAATTATCCTTGTGTTCATTATTGTCATCAGAGGAGATGGAGGAACCAACAGCCAGCAACGAGATGGAAATGGAAAACATGAATCAAGCAGGTTTATCAAAGGTGAGTGTGTTGACACGTGTTACTGAACGAGTTTCTCTTTCTCTAGGTGAGGTGTGTCAAGCCACAGAGAGCAAAACGTTGCCACAATAAAATGTCACACTAGCTTCACATGTGTTCCTTTACCTAACAATCAATAGTGAATTGCTGGGTCAGTGGCAATTAGTCATGGTTGGCTAGGCGAGTGCTCATGTTGCTAGGCGAGTGCCTCATGTTGCTAGGCGAGTGCTTGCTGGGTAGGTTAACATGTGTGCTGCATGACGAGTGTGTTGTAAGTAACTGCTTGAGTGTATTGCTTGGTTAGTATGTTGCTGAGTGTGTTTCCAGGTTAGTGCTTTTCCTGGTGAACATGTTACTGTGTATGTTAGTGCGACTTTGTAAATGTTACTGTGTATGTTAGTGCGACTTTGTAAATGTTACTGTGTATGTTAGTGCGACTTTGTAAATGTTACTGTGTATGTTAGTGCGACTTTGTAAAATTGTTACTTGTGTATGTTAGTGCGACTTTGTAAATGTTACTGTGTATGTTAGTGCGACTTTGTAAATGTTACTGTGTATGTTAGTGCGACTTTGTAAATGGTCCAGGTCCGACCGAAATGTCGTCGTAAGCTCCTTTCTCCTATGTCCATTTTTTTTGTGTATTGGTCTTTGCGTGTGTCTCGGTAGTTATATTGCTAAGTAAGTGTGTTGTTGGTAGGTAAGACACATAGGCAACAGTTAGGCAACTTTATTCCGAAACGTTTCGCCTACACAGTAGGCTTCTTCAGTCGAATACAGAAAGTAGGCAGGAACAGTAGAGATGTGAATACGATGTAATCAGTCCATCACCCTTGAAGTCGTAGAATTTGAGGTTGTCAGTCCCTCAGCCTGGAGAAGTTCAGTTCCATAGTCAGGAACTATCTGAAGATCAAGGGACAGTGTGGAGACTTAAATACTGTCGGTAGGAGAGGTGCAGAGTAGTAGTAGTAGTGAAAATGTAGCCACTGAGAGGTCAGGTCCCTCTCAGATCCAACAGTTCTCACTTGAAAGGGTTGTCCAAGGTGTTTTCTGTACCAAGAGGCCATGTGTTGCAGTGTCTGACAAGATGAACATCAAAATGGTATACAATACCGTCAGGTTGGTAGGTAAGACACATAGGCAACAGTTAGGCAACTTTATTCCGAAACGTTTCGCCTACACAGTAGGCGTCTTCAGTCGAATACAGAAAGTAGGCAGGAACAGTAGAGATGTGAAGACGATGTAATCAGTCCATCACCCTTGAAGTCGTAGAATTTGAGGTTGTCAGTCCCTCAGCCTGGAGAAGTTCAGTTCCATAGTATACCATCTTGTCAGACACTGCAACACATGGCCTCTTGGTACAGAAAACACCTTGGACAACCCTTTCAAGTGAGAACTGTTGGATCTGAGAGGGACCTGACCTCTCAGTGGCTACATTCTCACTACTACTACTACTCTGCACCTCTCCTTCCGACAGTATTTAAGTCTCCGCACTGTCCCTTGTTCTTCAGATAGTTCCTGAACTATCTGAACTTCTCCAGACTTCAAGGGTGATGGACTGATTACATCGTCTTCACATCTCTTCTGTTCCTGCCTACTTTCTGTATTCTACTAAGAAACCTACTGTGTAGGCGAAACGTTTCGGAATAAAGTTGCCTAACTGTTGCCTATGTGTCTTACCTACCAACCTGTCGGTATTGTATACCATTTTGATGTGGAAGTGTGTTGTTGAAGGAATGGTCGTCTAGCTGAGTGTGTTGCTAGGCTAGGCGAGTTCTTTGTGAATAAACTGCTCAGGTTACTGCTGGGTGGGTGTGTTGCTGTTTGAGTGGATTTTTGGTGAATGTTTTTTTTTTTTTTAATTGTGTTGCCATGTGAGTGTATTGCTAGGTGACAGCTGATAAGTGTTGTTTGGTGTGTTGCTAATTGAGGGACCGCTAAGTGTGTTGAGTATGTTGAGCGTATTTTTTGGGGTGTAGCTAGGCGAGTTTGCTGCTGTTTATGTTGCAAAGCGTGTTGCTGGGTGAATGTGTTGCCAGGTTAGTGTGTTAGACGAGTGTGGGAGTAGGTGCTTTGTGGCTGGTGATGGGCTCATGATCCAAGGAATTGGGGCAATCCTACCTGTCCTCTTATCAAACTTGATTACCCTCCCTTTCTCCATGCACTATTTGACACCTACACATTGAGCACTTTGTCAAAATATAATAATAACAACGAAGAACTACTGCTAACAGGGTGTCTGCAGGCACGGTATATCTGGTAAAACAGGTAGGACATGCATCTTTGACCATCCCAAAAAATGCCGCACTCACATGACAACAGGAAAATGCAACTTCCCTTCTTGTAACTTATTTCGGCCAGAAATGTGTCACTCATCAATCCATGAAAGAAAATGCTACAGTACATACTGCCAGGCACATCATCTTAATGGGACTGGAGACACAGACCAGCCAGACTATGGGAAACAAAAGAGAGGAACCACAACCTCTTCAGTGACAGAGGTTTTTAGGGCCAGGAGGGATAAAAGACTTGCAAGAAATGACAATAATCCTACACCAACTGAAAACACTTCTGGAGCAGAGGCACGGACATTGGCCTCTACCCCAGAACAACAGACATTAGAGCCAGCAAATAAAACCCCCTAAATTCCACCAATACGACATTTGTCTTTGTAAACATACAGGGTTTAAAGCCGTCAAAAAAAAAAAATCCTTACATCAAGGGACTGCTCATGGACTCAAATGCAATGTTTGCAGCATTCACAGAGACCCACATAAAGGATCATTATGACAACGAAATATGGATCCCAGGTTATAACCTATTCCGATGCAACAGACTAAAGAGGCAACAAGGTGAGGTTGGCCTGTATGTCACAGAGTCGCTCATTTGCACAGAACTACTAAACACCTCAAATGATGTAGTTGAAGTTTTGGCGGTAAAGACTGAAAACCAAAACCTTGCCATTGTGGTAGTATACAAGCCTCCAGATGAAACTTCCCAGCAATTCCAGGAGAAATCTTGAGAAAATTGACCACTGTGTGGAAAATCTCCCAACTCCTGCCCCAAACATCTTACTACTAGGAGATTTCAACCTGAGACACCTAAAATGGAGGAGTATAGCAAACAATGTTTTAGCAGAGATCACCCCGGGAGGCAGCTCAGATGAAAATTCACACACACACTAACTATTAAATCTCTGCACCAAATTCACCTTAAACCAGCAAATTCTAGAGCCTACAAGACTGGAAAATATGCTGGACCTCATCTTCGCTAACATTGATGATCTGATACGTAATATAACTGTATCAAAGACAATACACTCAGATCACAACATAATAGAGGTACAGACATGTATGCACAGGGCTCCGGACCAGCAAAATGTGAGCAGTCGTGAAGGTCTTTTCACGAAATTCGATTTCAAAAACAAAAACATACAATGGGATCAAATAACCCATGTCCTAAATGAAACAAGCTGGGAAGATATCCTAAACAACACGGATCCGAACATTTGCCTTAAAAAAAAGAATTCTGTGGTTTTTGAGGTCTGCTCAAGATATTTTCCATTAGAAAAAAAGAAAATTTGTAAATAAAAAAGAGAGAAACTTCCTTTTTACAGGAAGGCGAAGAGTCACGAGCTGGATGGGGTCAATTTTCTGAAAAGAAGGAGGCGTAGTCAGTGAAATGCAAATATCGAATTAAGTGAAGGAATCTAACAGGAGCAAAAATCACGGGAAAGAAAAAAAAGCCATAAGGAAATTGATAAAAAAGAAAAATCTTTTTTCTCTTATGCCAAATTAAAAAAAAAATAAACCCGTTTTGGGGCCCTGCTTGGGAGGGATGGGACTACACAGATGATACCCAAAAAAATGAGGGATACAAAAGTCCAATAGACTCAGTGTTCGCAAACCCACCCACTTAAGGGTCGAAAACCCAAATAAATTTCTTTATAAACAAAACCAAAAAATTTGGTCACCCCAAAAGTCTCGGATATTATTCAAACTCCAAAAGCTTTCAAGAGGAAATTAAATGACTTTCCCCAGCACTTCCCCCGGGCCCCAACTCATGGAACTGTGTTCATCAAGAACTGCAAGAACCCGTATCGCGTGTTCAACATTTTAGGAGAGGGGGCATGGACACAGGGGTCATCCCCACACATAAAAACAAAGACATAGCCCTTTCCCACAAAGGTGGCAGAAAAGAAATTGCAAAGAACACAGACATAGCACTAACATCCCATATCATAAAAATCTTTGAGGGGTTCTCAAAAAGAAAGATACCCCAACCCCTAGATCCCATGAATTATACAACCCAGGGAAACCCGGGTTTAGAAAAGGTCGCTCCTGCCTGTCCCAGGACCCACTATGAAAAGGGTCCTCGTTGCTGTAGAGGATAAAAAAAATCAGTTGTGTTACAGGGACTTTGCAAAGCTTTGACAAGTGTGACCATGGTGTAATGCACACAAAATGCGGGAAAAGGGAATAAGGGAAAATTTGGGTAGATGGATCTATAACTTCCTGACAAATAAAAAACACAAAGAGTAATAGTAAACAGAGAAAAGCCCCAGGCCCCATGGTAAGTTTGTTTCAAAAGGGCACAGTACTCGTCCCATTCTTTCCTCATTCTGATTTCTAACATAGACAGATTGTAAGCCATAGCTCCATGTCTTCCTTTCGATGATACCCCGGTTGCCTGGCAGTGACTTCTGTCGAAGACACAGCGGACTCCAAGCGGACATGAACCAAATCTTTTCTGGGCCCCTCAAAAAAAGTATGAAGTTCAACGGGGGAAAATTTTTCTATCAGTATGGGAAACTTGAAGAAATTAAAAATGTGTCAGGGGATCAACAAATTTAACATAAAATAGGCGGAAAAAATAATTGAAAGGGCCTGGGAGTGATAATGTAGAGGTTCTCGCCCTTTAAAGACCACAAAAATGTATCTACATCATCCCCTGAAATGATGTGGTAATGAGAACCCCAAAATAGGGGCGCCAAAACCCATGTTAGTCTCTTCAAATCGTTGTGCCCCTCTAGGCTGGAATCTGCTGTACACTACGTTCCCCCTCAAGGTGGCGACATTTTCAGACCCGGGAGTGTACAAATAACTTTCACGGCACTTAGTGCGATAAGGCACCCAAATACTGGGAACGGTTGAAGGCCTTGATCTGTATTCCCTGGGAACGCAGACGGGAAAAGATACATGATAATTACACATGGAAGGTCCCTTTAAGGATTTGGTACCAAACCTGCACAAGAAAATCACTCCATATGAAAGCAAAAGACTCGGCAGGAGATGCAACATTCCCCCGATGAAAAGCAGGGGCGTCACGAGTACACTGAGAGACAACACAATAAGTGTCCGGGGCCCAAGACTGTTCAATTGCCTCCAGCATACATAAGGGGGAGTACCAATAGACCCCTGACTGTCTTCAAGAAGGTACTGGACAGGCACCTAAGTCAGTACCTGACCAACCGGGCTGTGGTTCGTACGTCAGCTTGAGTGGGGCCAGCAGTAACAGGCTGGTTGATCATACCCTCATCCACCATGAGACATGGTCTCAGACCGGGCAACGGGGGCGTTGACCCCCGAAACCCTCTCCAGGCAAACTCCAGGTAAACAGCACTAACATAATAAAAATTAAAATAATGACTCTAAAAATAAAAAAATAAGAAAATTAAAGCTACAATGATAATAGATATTATAAGAAACATTGTAGGAGCTCTGAGGAATATGGGAGCCAAGTGGCGGAGTAATGGAGATCACTGGAGGTTGCTGTGACAAGTGTTGGTGACTGAGGAGGTACAGCAGACGTGATGCACCACCTGGGGAGGTACAAGAGACGTGATGCACCACATGGGGAGGTACAGCAGACGTGATGCACCACCTGGGGAGGTACAAGAGACGTGATGCACCACCTGGGGAGGTACAGCAGACGTGATGCACCACCTGGGGAGGTACAGCAGACGTGATGCACCACCTGTTGCTCTCTCTTTATTATCCATGTTATTGTTGGTATTATTTCCATCATTTGGTCTTCAGTGGGGACAGGTAAGGATGCTGTTGTTCAGGTCATCTGAGGTGTGATGTCAGCTCACTTCCGGTAAGACAGCGACTGAGAGAACGTCTTCTCTCTCTGACTTGGCAGGACACGACCAGTGTGTTTACGAACATATATTATTATTACTAGTATTGTTGTTATTAATGCCAATATTTATTATTACTGTTATTATTACTACTACTATGACTACTACTATTACTACTATTTTTATTACTTATTACTATTGTTGTTTATTATTTAAACAACAAAAAGGGGAAGGGGCTGTTTAACTTGGGTTAAACTACAACAAATAATTTAAGACCATAACGCTTCCCCTTCCCCCCAAAAATAATAATCAACGGTGTCTTAAACGATGAACTTTGTGGTTCAGGGTCGTGTGGTGACACTGCTGCGAGGTCGAGGTACTACCAAGAAATATAACAAGAAGGTGAACTATCCCAGCTACAGCAACAAGGCCTTCTCTCCCAGCACACCTCTCCGTGAGTCTATGTCAAAGTTCTCCTTGTACCGGAGCTCATTTGCTGGAATACGACACAGTAATGCTGTCAATGGCGTTTTATTGATGAGGTCAGTGGCAGACCTACATTTCTGTGGGCCCTGAAGCTTGAATTGTTAATGGGGGGCCCCATCGCAACCCCTCATACAGTAGACCTAAAAAAATTAAGTAATGTGGACTACAGTCGAAGTTGGGGCCCCTTCGGGATTAAGGGCCCTGGATGAGGTCACCTGGTGGGCGAAACGTCTTCTCAGTAAAACGCCATAATCCGCATGTCTTGATAACATGTTGATATGCTATACCACAGATATTAATGAAGTGCCTCTGTCTGTGTCTGTCTGTCTGTCTGTCTGTCTGTCTGTCTGTCTGTCTGTCTGTGTCTGTCTCTCTCTCTCTCTCTCTCTCTCTCTCTCTCTCTCTCTCTCTCTCTCTCTCTCATATTGCTCTAACTTGCTTGCCTGTTTGTATCTAAGCTCTCTGTGTCTGACATGTCTGTCTCAATCACTTATGTGAGTCTAACCTCCGCCTCTGCGTCTGACATATCTATATTTCCGCGACTTGCTGTACTATGTTTAACATAGCTGTCTGTGTCTTACTTAATTATCGGTGCTTCTTTAACTTGGTTCTCACTTAATTATTCATAAACTTACTAATTTCCACTAATCAAGTTTTTTTTTCCAGGGACAGTGTCATGCGATGGTTACCATGGCCTCATATGGTAATTATAATGGTAAATGTTATGTGGTGGTCGCCTTAGTGTCAAGTGTTGCTCACTACTGTTAGCGTTATGTGTTGCTGACTACTGTTAGTGTCATGTGTTGCTGACTACTGTTAGCGTTGTGTGTTGCTGACTACTGTTAGCGCCATGTGTTGCTGACTACTGCTAGTGTCATGTGTTGCTGACTACTGTTAGTGTCATGTGTTGCTGACTACTGTTAGCGTTGTGTGTTGCTGACTACTGTTAGCGCCATGTGTTGCTGACTACTGTTAGTGTCATGTGTTGCTGACTACTGTTAGCGTTGTGTGTTGCTGACTACTGTTAGCGCCATGTGTTGCGGACTACTGTTAGCGTTATGTGATGCTGACTACTGTTAGCGTTATGCGTTGTTGACTACTGTTAGCGTCATGCGTTACTGACCACTGTTAGTGTCATGTATTGCTGACCACTGTTAGTGTCATGTGTTGCTGACCACTGTTAGTGTCATGTGTTGCTGACCACTGTTAGTGTCATGTGTTGCTGACCATTGTTAGTGTCATGTGTTGCTGACTACTGTTAGCGTTGTGTGTTGCTGACTACTGTTAGCGTTATGTGTTGCTGACTACTGTTAGTGTCATGTATTGCTGACAGCTGTTAGTGCCATGTGTTGCTGACCACTGTTAGTGTCATGTGTTGCTGACCACTGTTAGTGCCATGTGTTGCTGACCATTGTTAGTGTCATGTGTTGCTGACTACTGTTAGCGTTGTGTGTTGCTGACTACTGTTAGCGTTATGTGTTGCTGACTACTGTTAGTGTCATGTATTGCTGACAGCTGTTAGTGCCATGTGTTGCTGACCACTGTTAGTGTCATGTGTTGCTGACCACTGTTAGTGCCATGTGTTGCTGACCATTGTTAGTGTCATGTGTTGCTGACTACTGTTAGCGTTATGTGTTGCTGACTACTGTTAGTGTCATGTATTGCTGACAGCTGTTAGTGCCATGTGTTGCCGACTACTGTTAGCGTTATGTGTTGCTGACCACTGTTAGTGTCATTTGTTGCTGACCACTGTTAGTGTCATGTATTGCTGACAGCTGTTAGTGCCATGTGTTGCTGACCACCGTTAGTGTCATGTGTTGCTGACCACCGTTAGTGTCATGTGTTGCTGACCACCGTTAGTGTCATGTGTTGCTGACCACCGTTAGTGTCATGTGTTGCTGACCACCGTTAGTGTCATGTGTTGCTGACCACCGTTAGTGTCATGTGTTGCTGACCACAGTTAGTGTCATGTGTTGCTGACCACCGTTAGCGTCATGTGTTGCTGACCACCGTTAGTGTCATGTGTTGCTGACCACTGTTAGTGTCATGTGTTGCTGACCACTGTTAGTGTCATGTGTTGCTGACCACTGTTAGTGTCATGTGTTGCTGACCACTGTTAGTGTCATGTGTTGCTGACCATTGTTAGTGTTATGTGTTGCTGACCACTGTTAGTGTCATGTGTTGCTGACCACTGTTAGTGTCATGTGTTGCTGACCACTGTTAGTGTCATGTGTTGCTGACCACTGTTAGTGTCATGTGTTGCTGACCACTGTTAGTGTCATGTGTTGCTGACCACTGTTAGTGTTATGTGTTGCTGACCACTGTTAGTGTCATGTGTTGCTGACCACTGTTAGTGTCATGTGTTGCTGACCATTGTTAGTGTCATGTGTTGCTGACCACTGTTTGTGTCATGTGTTGCTGACCATTGTTAGTGTCATGTGTTGCTGACCACCGTTAGTGCCATGTGTTGCTGACCACTGTTAGTGCCATGTGTTGCTGACCACTGTTAGTGTCATGTGTTGCTGACCACTGTTAGTGCCATGTGTTGCTGACCACTGTTAGTGCCATGTGTTGCTGACCACTGTTTGTGTCATGTGTTGCTGACCATTGTTAGTGTCATGTGTTGCTGACCACTGTTAGTGCCATGTGTTGCTGACCACTGTTAGTGCCATGTGTTGCTGACCACTGTTAGTGCCATGTGTTGCTGACCACTGTTTGTGTCATGTGTTGCTGACCATTGTTAGTGTCATGTGTTGCTGACCACCGTTAGTGTCATGTGTTGCTGACCACTGTTAGTGTCATGTGTTGCTGACCACTGTTAGTGTCATGTGTTGCTGACCATTGTTAGTGTTATGTGTTGCTGACCACTGTTAGTGTCATGTGTTGCTGACCACTGTTAGTGTCATGTGTTGCTGACCATGTTAGTGTCATGTGTTGTGCCCACTGTTAGTGTCATGTGTTGCTGACCACTGTTAGTGTCATGTGTTGCTGACCCACTGTTAGTGTCATGTGTTGTGACCACTGTTAGTGTCATGTGTTGCTGACACATGTTAGTGTCATGTGTTGCTGACCATTGTTAGTGTCATGTGTTGCTGACCACTGTTTGTGTCATGTGTTGCTGACCATTGTTAGTGTCATGTTTTGCTGACCACCGTTAGTGCCATGTGTTGTGACCACTGTTAGTGCCATGTGTTGCTGACCACTGTTAGTGTCATGTGTTGCTGACCACTGTTAGTGCCATGTGTTGCTGACCACTGTTAGTGCCATGTGTTGCTGACCACTGTTTGTGTCATGTGTTGCTGACCATTGTTAGTGTCATGTGTTGCTGACCACTGTTAGTGCCATGTGTTGCTGACCACTGTTAGTGCCATGTGTTGCTGACCACTGTTAGTCCCATGTGTTGCTGACCACTTTTTGGGTGTCATGTGTTGCTGACCATTGTTAGTGTCATGTGTTGCTGACCACCGTTAGTGTCATGTGTTGCTGACGACTGTTAGTGCCATGTGTTGCTGACCACTGTTAGTGCCATGTGTTGCTGACCACTGTTAGTGTCATGTGTTGCTGACCATTGTTAGTGTCATGTGTTGCTGACCACTGTTAGTGTCATTTGTTGCTGACCACTGTTAGTGTCATGTGGAAGGTCCAACTATGTACTGGAATTATGTTGCATGTTTAGCTCTTGCTTATTTTAATATCTTAGTATCAGTGTGGTCATCCATTTTATCAATCCTCAGTCTTATTCACGTCCTTCTCTAGTTCTTTTCCATAGTTTTATCCACGTTTTCCCCATGTTTTATACAAACTGATATCCATCTCTCTCTTTATGTTGTCCTCATTGACATCTATATCACCTTTGTTTTTATCTGTTTGGGATTTCCATCCTTTTTCGCACGTTTATGCTTTTATGTGTTTTTTATGCACTTCGTTATATGTAATAGTGTAATATTTGCTATCGTCTTTCTGAGGCCCGTTGTTTATGTTATTTGAGTTGTTAAACATGTTATTGACGTTTCTATAGTTTTATACTGACTCAAACTTTTCAATAAGAAACATCAGGTTTGAAATCAAACTGAAGAGGAATTCTCTGGTTATCTCAGAGGCAAAAATATCTTAAACCTCACCAGTATGTTTACCAGCGTAGAGTGGTGAAAATAATTACAACTGGAGCTCGGAAATTGTCATATGGAAATAATGTCAAATATGCCTTTTTTGTCTGTCAAAAAAGCAGTTGGGACCATCACAGGCTAATATAAATATTTTCCTAAGCAAAATTTATCATCATCTAAAGTTTAAGTAGGTATGTAAGTAATTAAGTGAGACTTAAGTGTACATTATATAGATTTAACCTAAGGTAACCCGTTAAAATCAAACTGATTTTCTTTTTTTACCAGAATCGGCTCAAGTTATTTCAGGAAAATCTATTTGATTAAAAATTAGTATATTAAAACCTCTCACAACCAGAAAATATGGTAAAACTTACACTCAGGAAAACTCAACAAACCTAAAAGTTTAATAAAGCAGATTAGAAGAATTAATATGCAGTTATTCCACAGAGTCCAAAAAAAACTGCACCTAAACGACCTGAAGCCAAAAAGTTTTTCACGTATTTCGTAAGACGAATCAGCCATTAAGTATTGATACTGTTCACCATTGTTGTGTTTTATTCAATGGGAAGTGCTAACCTGTAGAGGTCACACAGCACCTGTGCGATGTGATGCTAAGGAAAGATATGTCCAGTTTCTTGGATCAAGAGCTTCTCACAAACATCATGGCAAACAAATGTAATAATGTAAAATAATAATATACCATTTCGAGATTAAAAGTGGCAAAATTTGTATATTATGTATCCAGTTGTTTAACGAAACCTACGTAAGATAGGAACACTAATTCATATGAAACCATTGTGTAAATAAGAGAGAGACAGACAGACACAGAGAAAGGAGGATCTCCCCTCTTCAAAATCATTATTAGAGTGTTATCGTCCTGGCAAGGAAGCAACTCACAACACTGGATTAACTCAACTAAACCATACCACGGGTGGGGTTTGATCCCGCGGTCAGAGAGTCTCAAAACTCCAGACCGTCGCGTTAGCCACTGGACCAGCTGGTCCAGTGGCTAACGCGACGGTCTGGAGTTTTGAGACTCTGACCGCGGGATCAAACCCCACCATGGTATGGTTTGTTTGCACTCGTGTCATTACGATTTCGTGAGTCATGTTAACTCAATTTAGTTACCTAAGCTGGGTCACCAGAGGCAGCAACAACAGTGTTGTTTCTTCCGATCAATTTACCTAATTGAATGACCTCTTTAATTTCAGTTGTACATAATCATGTTAATATTTGCAAATGTAATTAATCGTTATATTATAATTCTCCTACTTTAAATGATAAACTTTTGTTTATTTATTTTCCAGGTAATCGTCATCTGGTTCCTGATTATCAAGTAAGACTGAATTTACAGTAAACATACCTTAAAGTACTTATCCTACCCTTGCTGGTATATCTGAGTGTTGCGTTATCCTACCCTTGCTGGTATATCTGAGTGTTGCGTTATCCTACCTTTGCTGGTATATCTGAGTGTTGCGTTATCCTACCCTTGCTGGTATATCTGAGTGTTGCGTTATCCTACCCTTGCTGGTATATCTGAGTGTTGCGTTATCCTACCCTTGCTGGTATATCTGAGTGTTGCGTTATCCTACCCTTGCTGGTATATCTGAGTGTTGCGTTATCCTACCCTTGCTGGTATATCTGAGTGTTGCGTTATCCTACCCTTGCTGGTATATCTGAGTGTTGCGTTATCCTACCCTTGCTGGTATATCTGAGTGTTGCGTTATCCTACCCTTGCTGGTATATCTGAGTGTTGCGTTATCCTACCCTTGCTGGTATATCAGAATGTTGGGTTATGCTATCCTTGTTGATATATCTGAGTGTTGGGTTATGCTACCCTTGTTGATATATCTGAGTGTTGGGTTATGCTACCCTTGTTGATATATCTGAGTGTTGGGTTATCCTACCCTTGTGTCAGGCTGAAGACCAGCCTACTACATGGTTAAGCTACCATAGCTTAACGATGTAGAAGGCTGGTAGACAGCAACTCTGGAAAGGTAATTTACTAACCTAGCATAAGTTTGATACACCGAGAAGTGTATGTCTGTCAGTGTATATTCTGTGTGTACTTCATTTATTACGTATCCCCAACAGAGAAGCTTCAACAGTGTTCTTAATTTATTCTTTAATAGTTATTTCTTCAAATATTCAGAAAATCCACACATGGAGATTAGTGATATAAAATACCGATTGGATGGAAAAAATAAACAAATGCAGTATATTGCGGTATATAGGATAGCATTATATTACATTTGTGGGTATTTTTTCGAAGCCACACATAGACAAACTTATTACATTTCTGTCACACTAGATAATGGTTCTACTTGGACCGAAACGTCGTCATAATTTGCAGTCTCCTATGAGCGGGTTATTTTGCTCATAACTCGAAGACCTCAGTCAGTGACTTCAGAATTATCAAGGATGACAAGCGAAATCGTGAAGTGTTCCACATTTTTTACGAGGTCTGGTCTTGAACCAGGCAGCGGGGGCGTTGACCCCTAGAACCCAGTCCAGGTATACTCCATGTATGGTCAATAGGGGCAGATTTTGGAACTGGCATGTACAGGTGTCCTACCTGGAGTGAACCTAGAGGGGGTTTCGGGGGTCAACGCCCCCTCGGCTCTGTCTGTGACCAGGCCTCTGGTCGCAGCATCCTGGAATAGCTAGAACTCTAAAATTCTTAACAGCGTACCTTGGAATCCTCAAGAAACAATGCCCCGAAATTCAACGAGGACTTAGAGTAAAATGGGCACATGTATTGGTATATATGTGGCCATGTTTACTTCTGAGCGACTTTAGTAAATAATGGCGGATGTGTCTTAGTGCCAGGATGGTGCTCGTTAAGTTCCTTTTTTTTTTTTTTTTTTTTTTGCTTGCAGGCAATTCTTTTGGATGCAGTAAAGTAGATTATCTTTAAATCTGTGAAATCGTTGTCATAACTGGATAATGACTCGTCTGATCGGCTTCAGATTTTCTCCACTGGTGTGATTTCTTGTACTCAAGGTTAATGCTATTATTGTATGGCGTAATCTCAGGTGATTTTATTGAATAAATGGCAGCATTTATATTCTGTAACTTAACAATGATTCGGCTGATAGGTTTTAAACTATAAATTGAGAAGTATTCTGTAAGAATGATGATGTCTTATAAGATTAGTGGGAGTTGGTTCAAGGTTGAAACTTTGTACTGAATCTTGGTATCACTGAAAACATATTAATTACTGGAGAATGCCTTTTCTGATCCGTTGTTTGGCTTTATTATACTCTAGCGCTCACTTTAAGCTCTGTAAATTTCAATATAATAATTTTGTTAAACTGCTTCCTATGTAATAACTAGAGAATGGTTCTGCTGCTCGGCTTCAAACGCTAAACACTTGTCTCTCTTAACTGGAAGTATTTTTGTAATTTTGGCGGCCATTATGGTTGGCAGCTAATTAATTTTCCTAAATTTTTTTATTAAACTATTTTTATGGGATTTTCCTTACAAGATTGTACGAAAATCGAAAAAGAATTTGAACTAAAGAAAAATTTTTTGAAAAAAAAGTATTTCGCATTTTTAGTGAGTTATTTTCTGAACATTTCTCATTAAATATTTTCTTACTCCAAAATATTCGATTATAATTCTTACAATGTCTTATTGCTGAGCTGGAAATTATTAACAGTGGTGCACTGTATCAAGGGTAAGTGTATATTATATTACTGTTTTATTAACGATGGTGCACTGTATCAAGGGTAAGTGTATATTATATTACTGTTTTATTAACGATGGTGCACTGTATCAAGGGTAAGTGTATATTATATTACTGTTTTATTAACGATGGTGCACTGTATCAAGGGTAAGTGTATATTATATTACTGTTTTATTAACGGTGGTGCACTGTATCAAGGGTAAGTGTATATTTAATATAATATACACTTACCCTTGATACAGTGCACCATCGTTAATAAAACAGTAATATCTGTTTTATTAACGATGGTGCACTGTATCAAGGGTAAGTGTATATTATATTATTGTTTTATTAACGATGGTGCACTGTATCAAGGGTAAGTGTATATTATATTACTGTTTTATTAACGGTGGTGCACTGTATCAAGGGTAAGTGTATATTATATTACTGTTTTATTAACGGTGGTACACTGTATCAAGGGTAATTGTATATTATATTACTGTTTTATTAACGGTGGTGCACTGTATCAAGGGTAATTGTATATTATATTACTGTTTTATTAACGGTGGTACACTGTATCAAGGGTAAGTGTATATTATATTACTGTTTTATTAACGGTGGTACACTGTATCAAGGGTAAGTGTATATTATATTACTGTTTTATTAACGATGGTACACTGTATCAAGGGTAAGTGTATATTATATTACTGTTTTATTAACGATGGTACACTGTATCAAGGGTAAGTGTATATTATATTACTGTTTTATTAACGGTGGTGCACTGTATCAAGGGTAAGTGTATATTATATTACTGTTTTATTAACGGTGGTACACTGTATCAAGGGTAAGTGTATATTATATTACTGTTTTATTAACGATGGTACACTGTATCAAGGGTAAGTGTATATTATATTACTGTTTTATTAACGGTGGTGCACTGTATCAAGGGTAAGTGTATATTATATTACTGTTTTATTAACGGTGGTACACTGTATCAAGGGTAAGTGTATATTATATTACTGTTTTATTAACAATGGTACACTGTATCAAGGGTAAGTGTATATTATATTACTGTTTTATTAACGGTGGTGCACTGTATCAAGGGTAAGTGTATATTATATTACTGTTTTATTAACAATGGTACACTGTATCAAGGGTAAGTGTATATTATATTACTGTTTTATTAACGGTGGTGCACTGTATCAAGGGTAAGTGTATATTATATTACTGTTTTATTAACGGTGGAACACTGTATCAAGGGTAAGTGTATATTATATTACTGTTTTATTAACGGTGGTACACTGTATCAAGGGTAAGTGTATATTGTATTACTGTTTTATTAACGATGGTGCACTGTATCAAGGGAAAGTGTATATTATATTACTGTTTTATTACGATGGTGCACTGTATCAAGGGTTAAGTGTATATTATATTACTGTTTTATTAACGGTGGTACACTGTATCAAGGGTAAGTGTATATTATATTACTGTTTTATTAACGATGGTGCACTGTATCAAGGGTAAGTGTATATTATATTACTGTTTTATTAACGGTGGTACACTGTATCAAGGGTAAGTGTATATTATATTACTGTTTTATTGACGGTGGTACACTGTATCAAGGGTAAGTGTATATTATATTACTGTTTTATTAACTGTGGTACACTGTATCTGGGGTGTGTATTATAGTGCTCTTTTATTAATGGTTTTACACTATCTGGGGTGTGTATTATAGTGCTGTTTTATTAATGGTGGTACACTGTATCTGGGGTGTGTATTATAGTGTTGTTTTATTAATGGTGGTACATTATATGGGGTGTGTATTATAGTGCTGTTTTATAAATAGTGGTACACTGTATCTGGGGTGTGTATTATAGTGCTGTTTTATTAATAGTGGTACACTATCTGGGGTGTGTATTATAGTGCTGTTTTATTAATGGTGGTACACTGTATCTGGGGTGTGTATTATAGTGCTGTTGTTTTGCCTGGCTGGACAATGGGCAATGTTACACAGGCTATTCTCAGATTATTTTCCCTGCACTAAACATTCCCTTTATAAACAATAACATTACCAAGCTCTTCAGAAGACTGGTAATGTTAATGCAGTGTGTGGGTTCTATTTTGTCACTAACTTACCAAGTGATATAAGATTATTATATTTTACTACATTATTTTGCCTTGATGCTGGTGAGAGGATCTTAAAAATGAACTGGATAGATATTTTTCTTTATGTATTGAGATGAACTTGCCTAGTATGGGCCCATAGACCTGCTGCAGTGCTCCTCCTTTCTTATGTTTTTAGAAATTGGACTTGACCTCCTTTTGCTTGAATCGAATCTGAATCCATAACTTTCTACAGTCAAAATGATGGAATCTGTGAAATTATTATTATTATTATTATTATTATTATTATTATTATTGTTTATTATTATTATTATTATTATTATTATTATTATTAATTATTATTATTATGACAGGGAAGGGGAAATGGGAAGAGGGATGGAAGGCATTCAGGATTAATTTAGGGAATTGGAGGACAGATCTAATTCCCTAGATCAAGAGCCCCTCACCGGCATCAAGAAACATAACTTGATGGGGGGGGGGTCCATGCAATAACAGGAGAATGCCCCTTCTTGTCGGTTTTAAACTTGTATTACTGATGGGTTTGTCTCAATGGAAACTTTACTTTGATTCTAGGTTGTCCGAGTTTATTTTGCCAATTTTAGTAATGAAATTGGTTGTCGTGAAATAGCTAGACAATGTCTCATCTGATCAGGAAATAAATCACATTATTTGACTATATCAGGTTATCCTTTGTTAAATTTACATAATGTTCTTTATGCATTCTTATTGTACCCATAAATGTAGCTTGTGTTGGTCTCAGTTTATTTTATTTATACTAGAAACTGGCAGAATTAAAATACTGATTTTCCTGCGACTTTCTGAGTGTTTTATCTAGCTACCTTCACTTTTCAACGCTAATAGCTTGATTATTCAAATTCTGCCTGGCGTCTAGCTTAATGTACTGGTATATTTTAGGATACTAGTCTCTGATACAACAAGTGAATTCCTATTTAGTTTGGCTTCAAAGACGATGTTTCTTAGTGGAAGGTTTGTATTAGTTTAGAGCTGAATGTGTTCTGATTTCCTTTTTGTATTGACAAAAAAGAAGATATGTTAGTGTCCGTGTGGTAACTTGTTAATGCCATATATGATTGATTTCAAATATTTAATACTAATATTTATGTGCATTATAAACTTATGGCACACTCTACATTAATCTTTTCACGTGTACTAACGTACACGTGATACGTTTCTTGAGTAGCACAAGTGACCGAAATACATGTAGTTATTTTAGAGACTAAAGTATGTTTGATGGTGAGCAGGTTATACGTAGCCTTGGTTATCCTTTGTGTAGTCGCCAGGTTATAATTCCAGTTAACCAACTTGCCACCCATTTATAGCTATACACCACTATGTGAAGAAATATATTTTGTTCGTTTGGCTTAGCATTATCTCTCTTCCTCTCTCTTTTTATTTTTAATATACCGGCCGTCTCCCAGAGAGGTAGGGTGACCACCAGTAAAGCAAATACATTCACGGTATTTCATTCAGTCACTGCTTTGACAGAATTTTTCAGAAATCATAGCTCAGATTACGCTACCACCTCAACAACCCCTCAGTTACGACTGAGGGGTTTATCTTATGGAAGATGGACCTATTTGCCCACAAGTTCTCTCCCATTAATCTGAATACACTTACTTCCTTTATCCTTCCTACCTTCAAACTGGTAGTCACTCTTAAACTGCCTAGACTGTATTTCTCTCATCACCAACCTTTGCAATTTCTCATCAGAACCTTCCAAAAGAATTGTGTCATCGGCAAAGAGCAAACTGTGACAATTATCAATGTACAATGAATTAGTTATCATTTAATTCCACACTTCTCTCAACGCCGTAGCACTTGCTTGTTTTAAAACCTCTTTTAATATGCTGAATAACTGTGGTGACATTACACTCTCTAAGAATTACTGTTTCTGAGGTATACCTTCATCTCTACTGCATGCCCTAACCTAAACCTCACTATTTGAATAGAAACTCTTGCTTCTCTTTATATGTCGCATCGTTACTCTATGAGCCCAATCATATGCCTTTTTAAAATCCATAAATGCGAGGTAATATTTATGTTTATGTCTCACTGTAAACACCTGGATTACCCATTCTCTCCCCTTCCAAAATTCTCCTTGTTCCATTGACTATTTGTTTGCCTTGTACATAATAAATGTGGTACCTATGTATAAAATGGGAGATGAGTCGTTAGCTTCGAGTTTAGACCAATTAACCTAACCTAGAGTGTGGAAAAAATGATAGAATTAATAGCTGTAGAGGCTATTCGAAGAAATATTGAATGACATAAACTGATCAAAGTATATTGGCACCGTTTTACAAAATGGTGATCTGCATTAGAAATTCACTGATATTGTGTGTAGGGAAACAGTAAGGATTCTGACAGAGTTCCACATCGGAGATTGTTGAGGAAAGTATAGGCACACGGAATAGGTGGGAATTTTTTTTCCTAGATAGAGGCGGAGTTGACAAGGGCTTCACAGTTTGCAAAATTGGGGAGAATCAGAGTTGGGACGCGTCACCAGCGGTGTTCCACAGAGGTCAGTCTTGGGCCCCTTTTTGTTTACATTATAAATAAACGACATAAATGAGAGAATAAATAGCGACGTAAGCAAGTTTGCCAATGATACTAAAGTACGCCGTCAGATTAATTTGAAGAGGACAGTAGAACGTTACAGAAAGATCTGGATAGGTTGATACAGTGGCCGGAGAAGTGGTAGATGTAATTTTATGTAGAGAAATGTTCGTAAATCTGAGGAAGGAGCATAGCCATACCTTCTTCAGTAGAGTATAGAGGAGACCTACTATGTACGAGAAACATTTCTGAATATAAATAACTAACTGTTGCTAGTGTGTCTTAATTTGCCAGTACAGTAAAATATTAGCATATTCACTTCTACACTTTAAAAGCGTCTCACAAGCTATATTTTTCTAACTTACCAGATTCTTTAGCTCATTATTACAACAGTCATCCCATCCCACTTGCACTTACCATCCTTCTCATCCCACTTGCACTTACCATCCTTCTCAGCCCACTTGCACTTACCATCCTTCTCATCCCACTTGCAATTACCCCTTTTCCCCATTCCAAATTGCACTTACCATCCTCCCCCTCCACTTGCATTTATCATCCTCCTCTCCCATTTGCTCTTACCCTTCTCCCCATCCCCCTTGCATTACCATCCTCCCATCCCACTTGCACTTACCATCCCCCCCATCCCACTTGCACTTTCCATCCTCCCATCTCAATGGGATTTCCATCCTCCAAACCCACTTGCACTTGACTTTTCCCCCATCCCCCATGCATTCCAACCCCCCATCCCCCTTGCACTTCCACCTCCCCATCCCCCTGGGGAATTTCCATCCTCCCCATCCCACTTCACTTGCACTTTCCCCCCTCCCACATTCATTACCATCCTCCCCATCCCCCTTGCCTCCCCTCCCCCCCTCTCGGGGACTTACCATCCTCCCCATCCACTTTTTA
>NC_069409.1:2812487-2827487 GCF_026875155.1 Cherax quadricarinatus
GGCGACCGTCCCAACGCTGTATACTGAGCTGAAGACACCAGTGACCGAGGATATCTTATACGTGGGCTGGCTGGTGGCGTTCCTCATAGTCTTCATCCCCTTTGTTTTCTTCATCATCCCTACCATCGGTGGGGGCAAGCATGTGAGTTGAGAACTTTTCGTCAAATACTACACATATAACCCACACATACAGGAGATGGAAGTAACCGCAATACGGATGGGATTAGAACTCATGGCAAGTAAGTCGCAAATCTCCAGGACAGTGTATAAACCACTGTAAAAGAGCTTATGACGACATTTCAGTCCGACAAGGACCATGAATGCTTACTAGTTTGTGGTCGAAATAGGACAGACACGTCGTTGTTCGAATCACGGTACTGTGTATTTTTTTTTTATCTACAGTGACAGAACATTGGCCTGGCAATAATAATTGTAATAATAATAATAATATTAATAATAATAATAATAATTAGATAATTTGATTTTCATTTGTTAATAGAATTATGCAATAACATGAAAGTATATAACATGCACAGTAATTCGGGTAATTAGGATTATTAAAGAGTTGGTCACCTAGGACTGTTAGAGCACTGGTCTTCTACTTTTAAGATTATTATAGATTTTAGCATTTATATTTGAAATTTCTTAGTTATAGGAATTTTAGGGCACTGGCCTGCTAGTTTTAGGATTGTTAGAATGCTAGCCTGCTAGTTATGGGATTTTATAGCACTTGCTAACAGTTTTCTGATTTTTACGTATATCTACTAATTTTAGGAGTATTAAAACACTGTCCAGCTATTTTTAAGATTGTTAAAGTATGATACTAGTTTTACGATTGTGAGAGCAGTATCCGGCTAGTTTCAGGACTGCTAGAGCCCAGGCCTTCTAGTTTCAAAATTGCTAGAGCATTGGTCTCCTAGATTTGGGATTGGTAAAGCACTGGTTTTCTAGTTTTATGAATGTTAGAGCATTACCCTCCTAGTTTTAGAATTTTTTTAAAGCACTTTTTTAGACAGCCTGTACTGTCTGCACAGACAGCCCATGCTGTCTGCCAGCTTAGTTCATATTTCGCGCCACTAAGGTGCTGCCCTCTGGGCCTGCCCAGGTCTGTGGGACGCTGGGCCCACACTCTCTCACTCTCACAGCGGCCTAGCAGCAAGACAGAAGGCCTATTAACTCTCTCCCTCGTGGGATGGCCCTTCCCGGGCCATGGGCACAACACACAAGCCTGTGTACCCACCACTACATTTGAAATAAAGTCAAGAAACCTCCGAAGACGTGTCACTTCACGCACCCGCTACCAGCATTACCCAATAATTTGTTTCACATTTTCTTCCTAGTTTTAGGATTGAACACAAGTCTGCTCTTTCAGGGTTAATCACTAGTTTTCTAATTTCAATATTAAAACACTAGCATGCTAGTGTTAACCCTACATGGCGCGCGGATAGGAAAATAATCCGAAAAATATGAAAAATAAGTTTTGCTTACAGAAAACTAGTGTAAGAATCTGGCAAACATTTGGCGAAAATCCCATTTTAAATGCTCCGTTTTCTAAAGCAAATTATAACTATTTAAAACGCATTACCTTACGTCACGCAACGTAAAAAAAAATCGTGTCCGTGCAAGATTTTTTTTTTCTTCTTAATTTTTGGTCTCTGGTGGCTCTCGCTTCACACGGTGAGGATCTGGGTTCAATTCTCAGCTTGTTTCTTTACACCTGTTGTCTGTATTCACCCATCAATGAAATGGGTACCTGGGTGTTAGTCGATTAGTGTGGGTCGCATCTTGGGACATAGACCTAATTTGCCTGAAATGCTCAGCATAACAAGCGGCTTTCTATGTAGTAGTATGTCAGTGATGTCAGCTATGGTCTGTATACCTTGTACATGTACTTGTAGTAAATAAAGATATTCCAATACATTATATTTACCACAATATCATTTACGGTGTGGGAAGGTTTATTGCTGAGGCGGGAGGAGCCAAGATGCTGCCCTGGACGCGAATGGTTGGACAGCATGGAGATTCGTCTGTAAAAACTTGCATTTGTGGTCACAGAGGTGCCTGTGCTAACTTTCCTATGGTGTAGAAATATACCTAGTTGGATGAATCTTATTGTGGCTAGCTGGTCTAGTGGCTAACGCGACGGGCTGGAGTTTTGAGACTCTATGACCGCGGGTTCAATCCCGGCCGGGGGTATGGTTGGACAGCAGTTTGGGACTCACCAACAAATGTCTTTATATTGACGCTATTATTACTAATACACGTTTTCTTCTTATACCATTTATTCAGTAATGATATCAGACATAAGATATATTTGATAAAAGCATAATCAAGACGGCCAAAATAATAATAAGTGTCATATACCGGAGAGTGTAGGCATCGGAGACCTTTTATCTAGCCATGTCCCTGCCTATAAATCCTCTCAAGAAAGGTTCCTTGACGCTGGCGAGGGGCACTTGATCTAGGGAATTGGATCTGTGCTCCAGTTCCCTGAATTAAGCCTGAATACCCTCCACACCCCCCATAGGCGCTGTATAATCCTACGGGTTAGGAGCTTCTCCCTTAATTATAATGATAATAACTGCCTATAAATATACGGTTTTCTCTATTGCCTCTTTGGTGTACTCCAAGAAAAGGGAAATTTTAACACGGGAAACAATAAAAAACACAAAAAATGCGAAAAAAAACCCAAAATAGCGTGTTTTTTTTCGGAATTTTTTGATGCAAATGGGGGTGTGAGCGCTTTTTCTGGGGTTTTCTCAAAAGTAAAATTTTGGCCTATTGCTTGAACCTCCCCTTTTAATGTTTAAATTGAAATTTTTTCACAAGAACAACAACAAAGTGCTTAGTATTTATGTGTAACAAAATTTGGAAATATCCAAAATTTTTTATTTGTGTGGGGGGGGGGAAAAAGGCAATATTTTGGGGTTTTGCAAAAACGTATCAAATTAAATTTTTTTTTGCACGAGATAAACATCTTACATAAAATGATTTCAGAGTTTTTTCGGATTTGCTATTTTCCCGTGGGATGTCCCCGGAAGGGGATACTGCCTATTTATAACAAAATTTTTTTTTTTCGTTTTTTTTTTGGCCATCTTATTTAAAATTCCCCACACCCTTCTAAAAAACACGCTTCTAAACGCAACCAAAAAGAAAATAAAACGGAGGGCAAAAAACGGAATACAAAAACAAAAAAAACACGTTCCTTTAAAATTTTTAGAGCACAGTCTGCAGTTTTTTTAAATTTTGTTAGAGCACTGGATCATGTTAGCTGGCTAACGTTGAATTTTGGAAACACTAGCCAATGTTTTAAAAGTACTGACTGCAGTTTTTGATAAGAGCACGGCTTGCAGTTTTAAAAAATTGTTTTGAGCAATACCGCTAGTTTTAGGATTTTTAGAAACTGTCCCGCACTTTTAAAATTTATTAGAACACTGTTCTCTAGTTTTAAAGGGTTTAAAACAGTGTTCTGCTAGTTTAAGGTTATAGAAACACTGTTTTGATAGTTGCAGGGTATCACTGCTCTGCTAGTTTCAAGGATGCTAGTTTTAAGATTATTAGAACACTATCCTATTAGTTTACGTTTATTAGAGCACTGTTTTAATAGTTTTAAAGGTATTAGAACACTGTCATGCTAGTTTAAAGGTTCCTAATACACTGTTCTGATAGTTTTAAGGTTCCTTGTGCATTGTTCTGCTAGTTTCAGGTCAGAACAATGAACAGCTGGGTGTGGGATTCTTATTGACCTGGCCTGCTAGCTTTCAAACTGACAGAATACGAAGCTACTGAGTCTAGTACTGAGCAATGACTAGCTGGTTTTAGGATTGGCAAACACAAATGTTCCATAATGAAGAGGCGAAATTAATAACTCCCGAAACGTCGATTTGGACCATAAACAACTACAACTAGAAGTGAAGATGGCCACAATATATACAAGAGGAGACGGAGAAAGACAGGAGTGGTAGTGATAATGTTGGTGGAGGGCACAGAATAACGGCAGAAGCAGTAGTAGTAATAATAAAGATAAGAGTTGTAATACTAGTGGTGAGGTGGTAGCACTAGTAGCAGTGGTAGAAGCAATAGTGAAGTAGCAATAGTAGATTAGTAGTAGCGGTCACATCTGAACGAGAAAAAGGCAAAGACCGATGACAGAACGGAAGAAGGGTGGGAAGTGAAGAGGGTAAAATTCGTAGTACTAGTTGGTAGTGTACTGTTCCAGTCATGGTATTGTGACTTGTGTACAGTCGTCTCATATTGTCAGAATAAAGTTCATTTTTATTTGTTTACCATAATGAAAGCCAGTGTGGGGTTATTTAGCTACGCACGGTCTGGTGCAGGCTTGATCCTCCGTCACCACAACCAAAGATATAAATGCCTGCGATTTGTACTCACGAATTTATTTACATCACTAGACGTCATTTAGCACACTTAGGCAGCTTTCCTCTCCCGATTCATGGACTGCTTGTGTTGCTTAATCTTTCTGGTAACACTAATATATAAGCTGAGTGAAGAACTAAATCAGTGGTGTGTGTGTGTGTGTGTGTGTGTGTGTGTGTGTTGTTTGTGTGTGGGTGTGGGTACTCACCTAGTTGTACTCACCTAGTTGAGGTTGCAGGGGTCGATTCAAAGCTCCTGGCCCCGCCTCTTAACTGATCGCTACTAGGTCACTCTCCCTGAACCATGAGCTTTATCATACCTCTGCTTAAAGCTATGTATGGATCCTGCCTCCACTACATCGCTTCCCAAACTATTCCACTTCTTGACTACTCTGTGGCTGAAGAAATACTTCCTAACGTCCCTGTGATTCATCTGTGTCTTCAACTTCCAACTGTGTCCCCTTGTTACTGTGTCCAATCTCTGGAACATCCTGTCTTTGTCCACCTTGTCAATTCCTCTCAGTATTTTGTATGTCGTTATCATGTACCCCCTATCTCTCCTGTCCTCCAGTGTCGTCAGGTTGATGTCCCTTAACCTCTCCTCGTAGGACATACCCCTTAGCTCTGGGACTAGTCTTGTTGCAAACCTTTGCACTTTCTCTAGTTTCTTTTCGTGCTTGTTTAGGTATGGGTTCCAAACTAGTGCATCATACTCCAATATGGGCCTAACGTACACTGTGTACAGGGTCCTGAATGATTCCTTATTAAGATGTCGGAATGCTGTTCTGAGGTTTTGCTAGGCGCCCATATGCCTGCAGCAGTTATTTGGTTGATGTGCGCTTCAGGAGATGTGCCTGGTGTTATACTTACCCCAAGATCTTTTTTTTTTGAGTGAGGTTTGTAGTCTCTGGCCCCCAAGATTGCATCCGTCTGCGGTCTTCTTTGCCCTTCCCCAATCTTCATGACTTTGCACTTGGTGGGATTAAACTCCAGGAGCCTTTTGCGGGACCAAGTCTGCAGCCTGTCCAGACCCCCTTTGTATTCGGGCCCTGTTTTCGACCGAATGAATTCTTCTCATCAATTCAGTCACCAAACGGGACACCCCGAGTCTTTCTCCGCAGTCGTTCAAAAATAGTAAAACAGCACGGGTCCTAGGAGGACCCCTGGGACCCCGCGGTCCGGTCCCCACTCTGACACCTCGCCCTACCAAATCGCTGCTGTTTTTGACAAGTAACCCCTGACCTTGAATGCCTTCCCTTTTTATCCCTGCGGGGTCCTCCATTTTTTGCACAAATCCTTGTTGGAAGGGGTTCGAACCCCTTTCTTCAGTCCAAAAAAATGCAATCCCCCCCACCCTTCCTCTCTTGTTTTACTGCTCCCCCATGTCATAGAACCCATGGGTTTTTGTGACACGGGATTCCCACCCTGAAACCATGTTGGCTTTTTTGAGAACATTCCCTTTCGGGGGTTTTCCACCACTCTTTATGTAATTTTTCTCCGACTATGCATACATCAGTCATGACACGGTCTGTTTTTTAGTGCTTCATGTCTGTCTCCTTTTTTCAAGATTGGGACTACATTTGCTGCTTCCATCCCTCAACAATCCCCTTTTTCGATAGAGTTTTTGAATACTGTTTTGGGGGTACCTAGGCATCTGCCCCCTCTGAGGCCCATGGAAGATTTTTATCCGGCCCCATTGCCTTTGGGGCATTTTGCTCACTCAAACCTCTCACTTCTTCCCCGGGTTGTGTGTACTGTGTCCAGCATTTGGGTGGTGGCCCCACCTTTCCCGTCTTTCGGGAGCCCTTCTGTCTTGAAGATTCCTCACGTACTTCAGGGTCATTTCTTGTTGTCTCTCCCCTTCCTTCCTTTAGCCTGATTCCCGGTCCTTGACTGTTTTTTTCCTCCTGATGTGGCGTATAACAGTTTTGGTCGATTTGGCTTCCTGCTATGCGTTTTCATATTGTCGCGGGCCTCCCTTTTTATTTGTGCATATTCTTTTTCGGGCTCAAACGACTGCTCTCCTTATTCCCGGGGTCCTTTGCCTTTTATATTTCTTCCTTTCCCCTAGCACAATTGGTTTTTGCCTCCCTGACCTTTGGGTGAACTGGCTCATCCTGGCTTTTTCTTATTTCCGTTACCCTTGGGGGACAAACCTCTCCACAGCCTCCTTGCACATGTTCAAAATATTACTTTTTCTCCTTAACTGGTTCCCTGCCCTTCCTGTCCCACTAACCCCGTTTAGGGAAACCTTCTTTCCCCCTGTATCCCCTTCTTTTAGTTTGGCTTTATTCATCCTGCCTTCCCGCTTTCCCCCCAATTTTTAGCTCTACTGTGTATTCGAAGCTTAAAACCACATGATCGCTGCCCAAGGTCTTCATATTGATCCCCAAAATTCTGTACCAATTGGGAATACAATCCAATCTTGCTGGGGTTTATCCCCCCCCTCTCTCTTGTATTTCCCTTACGGGTTTTACATGAAATTTTCCCGACCACCCCATCAAAATTAGATCCCAAAGTATCTTGGCCCCATGGGCCCAAATTCTCCCAATCGATCTCCCCCGTGGTTTAAAATCAACCCAATCATGCTTTTCCCCAGCATGAGCCTTCTGGGCCCCTGTAGCCAGTGTGTCAAACCAAAGCCCATTGCTCCACAACTCTTCTTGGGCCCCCTTGTTTTTTGTGGGTTAACACACTCAAATTTCCACCTTGGGACCCCAGAGTGAAGCTTCCCGCTATGTAAATTTACTTGCTTTTTTCCCCTGTCCCTCTCTCCAGCTCACAAAATTCCCTCGGTTTTAAATCCCCAAAATGCCACTCCTCCACCCCCGTTCCCTCTGTCTTTCCTCAGGACTGGTATCCCGTTGGAAAGAGGCATCTGTTAAAACCTTAAGCTTGGTTTCTGTGAGAGCTATAGTCCCGAAAGCCCCCTTTGACCTTTCGTGCCACTCCTCCCCCCTTATTTGTTATTCCCCTCATGTTTTTGTACTAACCTTTAGTTTTTTTTCCACACTGTGGGGTTTTTGGGGGGTTCTGTGAGGGGGGGAGCCTTACAACTTTGGGATTCAAAGCTGGGTTTTTGGGGGAAGCTTGAGTATGGCTGTAGTTTGTGTTGGGGTGGGTGATAGGTTGGGGTTCGGGGGATATTTCATGTGTGCTTGCCCTTCTGCTCTGTTTTTGCTCTGACGACCTCTGCTGGGTTTCCAACCTTTTCTCCCCTTCCAGCTCCTTTTTTTCCTTTTTGTCCCTCCCCAGCTGTTTTTCGTTCGTTTTTTGTTCTGTCTCTGCTAGAACACCCTCTTTTATCTTCCGAGTATTTCAACCTTGGGTTTTTCTTTTAGGTCCTTTTTTGCACTGTTTCTTCCTGAGAATCACTTTATTGGTCGTTTTCCCCCCCCTCTTGAAGTACCCCCCTTTTCCCCTATCTTGAAAATTTTCAAACTATCCTTTTTTTTTTTACCCCATTTTTCCCGGGTGATTTCCTCCCCCTTTTTTTCCTCCGTCTTTTCAGTTGTGTCCTTTTCCCCCCCTTCCCCGAAGCCCTGGATAACACTGATTTTGCCCTTTCCCCCCTTTCCCCTTCCTATCCTTTTGTGACTCTGGATCCTGTCTGTATGTGGTCATTTTCTCCCTTGATTTTTTATGGGGTCTGACATGTTGTGCCCTGCATTCAACCTATACCCCCCAAAATGCACCCACTGTCTTTCCCTTTCACCCTTAGCCTTTCTTGTAGCTGATCGACCTTACAAATTTAACTCCTTTCCTTCCGTTCGGCCTATCAGTTTTCATATGCTTTTTTTTCTCTGTCACTGCCCCTGAACTTGCTTCAGCCTTTTTTAACCTCAACTTCTATGACAATTATCCGGGCTACTCATTTCGACTTGTGCCCCCAAATTCTTCTTCTCCTTCTCCAACCTCTTTTCCAATTTCAAAGAGCTCTTTTCCATTTTTTCAAAAACCTCCTAATTTTCTCTCCCACTCTTGTTCCATCTATTTCCACTGTTCCCCCACCCAAATCCTCCTACCAGAACCTTTCCCCTATCCCGGCTCCTGCGAGTCCCCCTTTTTTTTTTTTTCATTTTCTTGAAGAGAGAGAGAGAGACAGAAAAAAGGGAAAGGGAAAGGGAGAAAAGGGAAGGAGAAGGGAAAAGGGAGAGAGGGGGAAAAGGGAAAAAAAGGAAAGAAAGGGGAGGTGAAGGAAAGGGGAAGTGAGAGGAGGGGAGAGAGAGAGAGAGAAAGAAGAGAGAGAGAGAGAGAGAGAGGAAGAGAGAGAGAGAGAGAGAGAGAAAAGAGAGAAGAGAGAAAGGGAAAGGCAGAAGAAGAGATAGAGGGGAGAGTGAGAGGAAAGGGGAGAGAGAGGGGGAAGAGAACAGAAAGGTAAAGAAAGCAGGCGAGGGGAAGGAAAAAGGGGAAAGAGTGAGAGAGAAGAGAAGAGGAGAAGGCAAAGTGAGGGAAAAGAGGGGGAACCAGGGAGAGGGGAGATGGAAGAGAGAGAGGGGAAAATTTGGATAGGGAAGAGAGGGGAGGAGGGAAGAGAGAGGGAGAGAGAGGGAGGAGGGAAGAGAGAGGGAGAAGATGGGAAAGGGAGAGGGAAGATAATGAGAGGGAGAGATGTTAAGGGGAGAGATGTTAGAGGGGAAATTTAGAAGGAATAATTTGAGGGTGGGGGGGGAAGAGGAAGTAGTTGGAAGTATGGTATATTAAAATTAAAATGTTGGAAGATTAAAAGTAGTAGTGAGAATGAATATTTCCCTTAGTGTGTAGTATTAAGATAGGGTATGAAAAATATTAAAGAGGAGATGGGTAGAGTGGTTGTGTGGGGGGGGTGATCTGTGTTACTCACCTAATTTGTGCCCCCTTTTTGTTTTCAGGGTCGATTCAAGCCCTGCCCCACCTCAACACTAGTTGCTAGTGGGACCCTCCCACCCTGCCCCATGAGCTTACAACCTCGTCCAAAACGAGTAGGTTCCCGCCTCTACTACGTCACTTCTAGGCTATTCCGCTGCCCGACAACTCTATGACTGAAGAAATACTTCAAACCCATCCCTTTGACTCATCTGACTCTTCAATTTCCAATTGTGACCTCTGTTTCTGTGTCCCCTCCCGGGAACATCCTGTCTTTGTCCACCTTGTCTATTCGTGCAGTTTTTTTATATGTCGTTATCATGTCTCCCCTGATTCTCTCCTCCTTCCTCCAGTGCCCGTCAGACCGTTTTCCCTCTTAACCTTTCTTCATATGACCTTTCCCATAGCTCTGGAACGTCGCAAACCTTTGCACTTTCTCTAATTCTTGACGTGCTTGATCAAGGGGCGGGTTCCAAACAGGTTGCTGCATACTACAGTATTGGCCGACATACATGGTGAACAGTGTCTTAAAACGATTCCTTACTAAGGTATCGGAACGCTGTTCTCCAGGTTTGCCAGGCGCCCATAGCTGCAGCAGTTATCTGGTTGAAATGTGCTTCCGGAGACATGCTCGTGTTATACTCACCCCAAGATCTTTCTCCTTGAGCGAGGTTTGCAGTTTTTTTGGCCAGCTAGCCTACACTCCACTGCGGTCTTCTGTGCCCTTCCCCGATCTTTATGACTTTGCAATTTGGCAGGGTTAAATTCGAGAAGCCAGTTGCTGGACCAGGTGTCCAGTCTGTCCAGGTTTCTTTGAAGTCCTGCCTGATCCTCATTTGATTTAATTCTCCTCATTAACCTCACATCATCTGCGAACAGGGACAAGTCTGAGCCTAACCCTTCCATCATGTCATTCACATATACCAAAAATAGCACTGGTCCTAGGACCGACTCCTTTGGGACCCCGCTCGTCACAGGCGCCCACTGTGATACCTCATCACGTACCATGACTCGTTGCGTCCCTGTCAGGTATTCTCTGATCCACTGCAGTGCCCTTCCTGTTATATGCGCCTGATTGTCTAGCTTTTGCACTAATCTCTTGCGAGGAACTGTGTCAAAGGCCTTCTTGCAGTCCAAGAAGATGCAATCAACACACCCCTCTCTCTCGTGTCTTACTTCTGTTACTTTATCATAAAACTTCAAAAGGTGTGTGACACAGGATTTGCCTTCCATGAATCCGTGCTGGTTGGCGTTTATACTATTGTTCCATTCCAGGTCCTCCACCACTCTCCTCCTGATAATCTTCTCCATAACTTTGCATACTATACACGTCAGTGACACTGGTCTATAGTTTAGTGCCTCTTTTCTTTCTCCTTTTTTAAAATGGTAAAATATGTGTGTGTGTGTGTGTGTGTGTGTGTGTGTGTGTGTGTGTGTACTCACCTATTTGTACTCACCTATTTGTGGTTGCAGGGGTCGAGTCACAGCTCCTGGCCCCGCCTCTTCGCTGATTGCTACTAGGTCCTCTCTCTCCCTGCCCCATGAGCTCTATCATACCTCGCCTTAAAACTATGTATGGTTCCCGCCTCCACTACGTCACTTTCTAGGCTATTCCACGGCCTGACTACTCTATGACTGAAGAAATACTTCCTAACATCCCTTTGATTCATCTGAGTCTTCAACTTCCAATTGTGACCTCTTGTGTCTGTGTCCCTTCTCTGGAACATCACGTCTTTGTCCACCTTGTCTATTCCGCGCAGTATTTTATATGTCGTTATCATGTCTCCCCTGACCCTCCTGTCCTCCAGTGTTGTCAGGCCGATTTCCCTCAACCTTTCTTCGAGGACAAATCCCCGTAGCTCTGGGACTAGTCTTGTTGCAAACCTTTGCACTTTCTCTAATTTCTTGACGTGCTTGACTAAGTGTGGATTCCAAACTGGTGCTGCATACTCCAGTCTTAAACGAATCCTTACTGAGGTATCGGAACGCTATCCGTAGGTTTGCCAGGCGCCCGTATGCTGCAGCAGTTATCTGATTGATGTGCGCCTCAGGAGATATGCTCGGTGTTATACTCACCCCCAGGTCTTTTTCCTTGAGTGAGGTTTGCAGTCTTTGGCCATCTAAACTATATTGTGTCTGCGGTCTTCTTTGCCCTTCCCCAATCTTCATGACTTTGCATTTGGCAGGGTTAAATTCAAGGAGCCAGTTGCTGGACCAGGCTTGTAGCCTGTCCAGGTCTCTTTGTAGTCCTGCCTGATCCTCATCCGATTTGATTCTTCTCATTAACTTCGCATCATCTGCAAGCAAGGACACTTCTGAGTCTATCCCTCAGTTATGTCGTTCACATATACCAAGAACAGCACAGGTCCTAGGACTGACCCCTGTGGAACCCCGCTTGTCACAGGCGCCCACTCTGACACCTCGTCGCGGTACCATGACTCGTTGTTGCCTCCCTGACAGGTATTCTCTGATCCATTGCAGTGCCTTTCCTGTTATGTGTGCCTGATCCTCTAGCTTTTGCAGTAACCTCTTGTGAGGAACTGTGTCGAAGGCCTTTTTGCAGTCCAAAAATATGCAGTCGATCCACCCCTCTCTTCTTGTCTTACTTCTGTCACCTTGTCATAAAACTCTAGTAGGTTTGTGACACAGGATTTTCCTTCCCTGAAACCGTGCTGGTTGTCAATTATACACTTGTTTCTTTCCAGGTGCCCCACCACTCTCCTCCTGATGATCTTCTCCATGACCTTGCATACTATACACGTTAGTGATACAGGTCTGTAGTTTAGTCCCTCATGTCTGTCTCCCTTTTTAAAAATTGGGACTACATTTGCCATTTTCCATACCTCAGGGAGTTGCCCAGTTTCAAGTGATGTGTTGAAGATCTTTGTTAATGGCTCACACAGTACCTCTGCCCTCTTTTAAGGACCCATGGAGAGATGTTGTCTGGTCCCACCGCCTTTGAGGTGTCAAGTTCGCATAGCAGCTTCTTCACCTCCTCCTTGGTTATATGTACCTCATCCAGCACTTGTGGGTGTGCCCCCCTGTTCTGATTTCCTGGAGTCCTACTGGGTTCCACTGTAAATACCTCTTTAAATCTTGTGTTGAGCTCCTGACATACCTCTTGGTCGTTTCTTGTGAATTCCCCATCACCCTTCCTCAGTCTGATTACCTGGTCCTTGACTGTTGTTTTCTTCCTGATGTGGCTGTACAACAGCTTCGGGGCCCGTCTTTACTTTTGATGCTATGTCATTTTCATATTGTCTCTGAGCCTCCCTTCTTATCTGTGCATATTCGTTTCTGGCTCTTCGGCTGATTTCTTTATTTTCCTGAGTTCTCTGTCTTCTGTACCTTTTCCATTCTCTAGCACACCTAGTGTTTGCCTCCCTAAAACCTTTGGGCGAACCAGGACTCGTTATGTTCTTTCCCATTATTTCTGTTTCCCTTGGGAACAAACCTCTCCTCTGCCTCCTTGCATTTTGTTGCTTCATAGTCCATCATTTCTTGTACTGGTTTTCCTGTCAGTTCCGTCTCCCACTGAATGTCTTGAAGGAAGTTCCTCATGCCTGAGTAGTTCCCCCTTTTGTAGTTTGGTTTTTCCCAGCCTATTCCTGCTACTCTCTCCACTTGGAGCTCGACTATGTAGTCGAAGCACAGAACCACATGATCACTAGCTCCCAGGGGCCTTTCATACATGATACCCTCGATGTCCGAACTACTCATGGTGAATACAAGGTCCAGCCTTGCTGGTTCATCCTCTCCTCTCTCTCTGGTAGTATCTCTTAACATGTTGATGCATGAGGTTTTCCAGTACCACATCCATCATCTTGGCTCTCCATGTTTTGGGATCCCCATGGGGCTCCATGTTTTCCCAGTCAATCTCCTTGTGATTGAAATCACCCATAACTAGTAACTTTGCTCCCCCCATGTGTGCTCTCCTGGCCACCTCGGCTAGTGTGTCGATCATTGCTCTGTTGCTCTCATCATATTCTTCTCTTGGCCTCCTGCAGTTCTGTGGTAGGTTGTACATTACTGCAATTATCACCTTATGTCCCTCAGACTGGATTGTTCCTACTAAGTTTCGCCCGTGCCATCCATTCCTTCCATTTTCTCAAAACCCCACTGGTTTTTAATGAGCAGTGCAACTCCTCCTCCCCCTCTCTTCCCTCTGTCTTTCCTGAGGATTTGGTATCCGGATGGAAAGATTGAATCTGTTATTATTCTGGTAAGTTTTGTTTCTGTGAGTGCTATTATATCTGGGGATGTCTCTTTGATTCTTTCGTGTCACTCCTCATACTTGTTTGTTATTCCATCTGTATTTGTATACCACACCTTCAACTTCTTTTCTAAGACTGTGGTCTGGGAGGTATATTGGTGTTGGGGAAGTGGGAGACCTGGTAAGGAACTATGGGTTGTTGCTGTGGGGGTGGAGTTTGTAATGTAGTGGGTGGGGGCATTGGATGTGGCATGGGTGTTTTGATTTAGAGTGTTTGGTTGCACTGGGGTTGACCTGGTTGGGAGGCTTCTATAGGAAGTTGTGAGGGAGGCTGTATTTGATCTTCTTCCTGGGTCTGGGATCTCCTGTCTGTCTTCTCCATCCCCTCTCTTTCCTCCTTTCGCCTTTGTACCATCTGTCTCAGTTTCTGCCTTTCTTCTTGTGTTCTGTTGCGGTCGAGATACGCCTTCCTGTATGCCGGCATGTCCCTTAATCGTGCTTTCTCCTGCAGGATCCTGGTCCGAGTCGCTTCTGCCTTGAAGGTCACTTTCACTGGCCGGGTTCTTTTTTTTACAAACCCCCCTATTCTCCGAAAATTTTCCAGCTGGGTCATGTCGTCTTCTCCTATTGCTTTCACTATGCTTTCAATTGCTTTT
Source organism: Cherax quadricarinatus (assembly GCF_026875155.1). Taxonomy (NCBI): domain Eukaryota; kingdom Metazoa; phylum Arthropoda; class Malacostraca; order Decapoda; family Parastacidae; genus Cherax; species Cherax quadricarinatus. The sequence goes on from NC_069409.1 coordinate 2,826,578, forward strand.
TTTTCCCTTGCTTTCTTGCTTCATATGTTTCCCCTTCAACTTCCTGGAGCCCATACACAAAGACTGACCTCACCCTTTCATTCTCCCACTGCATATCCCTGTGTATCCCTCATTTAATTTGGTTTCCTCCACTGCAGCTTTCCTTTCTTCACTTTCACTGGCTAATGTACTTGGGCTCAGTGGCCTGTCATTTTCCCTTCTCGGCTTTCCTTGGGCTCTGTTGTTGTTTGTTAGGGTCTCCACATAAAGCTTAGCTCTTTCATTTACTACAGTCTCCTCTGATAGAGTTTCCCCATGCAGTTTTGCCCCTTCTTTCCCTACAGTCCCCTTATTTGTTGCTGAGGTAGCAGTCTCTGTTGTCAATCCCAAAATGTTCTTTATTTCTTTAGTCTGTTTCAGATTTTTCAGTTCCTCTTCTAAACTCTGTATCATAGCCTCTGCTGCTTTGACATGCACCTCTCACTTCCTGCTTTCCATATCTATCCTCTCTTCCGTTCTCATACTAAGTTCTTCTAGTTTCTTTTCCAATTCATGATCCCTTTTTATGAGCTCTCCTGCCCAATCTTCCTTTGCAGCTTCCTCCTCCTGTCCCTTGGTTTTTCTTGTTGCTCTCTGACAACCCATTTTTGTTTTATCCTGATTGCCTCAGAGTGGGAAACCTATTAGTTCTGTATGTTAGGTTAGTAGTGTGTATGTCAGAGTGTGGGGGGGAGGTAGTGGAGGAACTGTGGCTATGTGGGAGAGGAGTGGGGAGGGGTGGGGAGGGGTGGGAAGGGGGAGGGTGAAAACGAGGGAGGGGAGGGATCAGGGGAAGAAGTGAGATGTCGGTGGTGAGGGGGGGGAGTGTATGTGTGAGTCTGGATATGTATGTGTGTGTGTGTGTGTGTGTGTGTAATTTTGTGTGGAATTA
>NC_069409.1:2832487-2834987 GCF_026875155.1 Cherax quadricarinatus
CTTGCATTTCATCTTTATCAGTCAATGTGCTGTTGTTGGGACATCCAGCCCTCTTGTGAAAGACTGCTAACTTTAATTAAACATCAACCAATGAGGGTAAGAGGTTGAATCCAGCTGGACTGACGTCACACTTATACACTTGCCTAGAGCCAGTTTCTCGCTAGCTGGCTGAGTACATATACTGGTCTCACTTGTACATGAGTTATATGCCAACAGCAGTGAGCAAACTCACTTTGCTCTCTCACTCATTATTACTTTGATATGAATAGTATCTGCCTACATTGCTGCTCTGTTTCAACACAATTCTCTCCAACGCCTCAGGAAAGGGCAAAGCTCGTCTCCTGGCAGTGAAGGCACCACACTCAGGAGATTTCCTGTTTACTGTTCCCAATTCCTCTTTGGGCACTCGACTAGACCCACAGGCCATTCGGAATGGTGTTGCTCTTCGCCTAGCCGCCCCCATCCTCACCGAACATAGGTGTATTTGCGGCAGGGCGACAGCTGATCAATTCGGACTTCATGGTCTCGTGTGTCACACAGCAGAAGGGAAGTATGCCAGGCATGAGGAGGTCAATGATATCATAAAGAGAAGCCTCGCCACAGCCCGTTGCCCAGCTCAACGGGAACCCCAAGTGCAGAGGTCTGACAGAAGTCTAAAGCGTCCTGATGGAGCCACTATGCTACCTTGGAAGGATGGAAAGCAGATTGCCTGGGACTACACATGTGCCGCCACATTGGCAGACACCTACTTGCCATACTCCGTAGTGAAAGGGGGTGGAGCTGCCAGCCACAGGGAGACTCAGAAGATCCGCAAATATGAAGACCTTCCCCCTTGCTATAACTTCATCCCAATAGGGTCAGAGGCCCTTGGAGCATGGGGCAAGTGTGCTCTAAAGTTCCTAATAGAGCTGGGTGAAAAGCTCATCATAGAAACAAAGGACCACAGGGCGACCAGCTTCCTCTTCCAGAGACTCAGTGTTGCGATCCAGAGAGGAAATGCCTGCAGCATTCTGGGCACGCGGCCCACCGCCGGGGAGCTGGACGAAGTATTCGAGATGTAGTTCTGAGTTACCTATGTTGTTTTACTTTGTATCGTAGTTTTGTGAATGTTCTGTCAATGTATTTTGTCTTTAAATAAAATATATATACTATATATATATATACATATATAATATATATATATATATATATATATATATTTTATATATATATATATATATATATATATATATATAGGGGGTGGTAGGAGAAAATTCTCAAACAGCTTCAGGGAGAATACTGAGTTTTCCAGGAAGCAAGTTTATTCTTTTCTCTGAGGATGAGGGTCCCTATAACAGTTCTAGAGGTGGTACCTCCCTATATTTGTTATATATATATATATATATATATATATATATATATAATATATATATATATATATATATATATATATATATATATATAACAAATATAGGGAGGTACCACCTCTAGAACTGTTATAGGGACCCTCATCCTCAGAGAAAAGAATAAACTTGCTTCCTGGAAAACTCAGTATTCTCCCTGAAGCTGTTTGAGAATTTTCTCCTACCACCCCCTATATTATATATATATATATATATATATATATATATATATATATATATATATATATATATATATATATATATATATATATATTATATATTGTAAATATTGGTGGTGGGAATGTACGAGTACTTATAAAACTAACATTGGTGTTTAGCTCTTCCTTTATCCTCTTGGAGTGTTACTTACCTGGGGATCTGACTTACTGCCAGGTATTACGTGTATTATTTGTACCTGTGTTTGCAATACTATTAACTACACTTACATAAATATCGAAAGAAAAATTTTGTGTGTATGTTTAAAATAAATGAATGTTCAGAAAATGTTATTAAAGTGATGAGTATTTGTTTGTTTTATAAATGTACAAGTGCTATATGTCTATAAATGTATGAGTGTGTGTACACACCTAGTTGTGGTAGCAGGGGTCGAGTGAGTGGATGAGTCTGTGAGTGTGTGTGTATTTGTGTGAATGTGTGTCTGTGTACTCACCTAGTTGCACTCACCTAGTTTTGGTTGCAGGGGTCGCTTTATAGCTCCTGGCCCGCCTCGTTACTGATCGCTACTTTGCCACTCTTCCTGCTCCACGAGCTATATCATACCTCTTCTTAAAGCTATGTATGGATCCTGCCTCCACTACATTACTTCCCAGACTATTCCACTTCCTGACAACTCTGTGACTGAAGAAATACTTCCTAACATCCCTGTGACTCATCTCAGTCTTCAACTTCCAACTGTGACCCCTTGTTGCTGTGTCCCATCTCTGGAACATCCTGTCTCTGTCCACCTTTCCAGTTCCTCTCAGTATTTTGTATGTCATTATCATGTCCCCCCTATCTCTCCTGCCCTCCAGTGTCGTCAGGTTGATGTCCCTTAACCTCTCCTCGTAGGACATACCACTTAGCTCTGGGACTAGTCTTGTTGCAAACCTTTGCACTTT
>NC_069409.1:2839987-2854076 GCF_026875155.1 Cherax quadricarinatus
CAGGCCTCCTGGTGGATCAGAGCCTGATCAACCAGGCTGTTGCTGCTGGCTGCACGCAAACCAACGTACGAGCCACAGCCCGGCTGATCCGGAACTGACTTTAGGTGCTTGTCCAGTGCCAGCTTGAAGACTGCCAGGGGTCTGTTGGTAATCCCCCTTATGTGTGCTGGGAGGCAGTTGAACAGTCTCGGGCCCCTGACACTTATTGTATGGTCTCTTAACGTGCTAGTGACACCCCTGCTTTTCATTGGGGGATGGTGCATCGTCTGCCAAGTCTTTTGCTTTCGTAGTGAGTGATTTTCGTGTGCAAGTTCGGTACTAGTCCCTCTAGGATTTTCCAGGTGTATATATCATGTATCTTTCCCTCCTGCGTTCCAGGGAATACAGGTTTAGGAACCTCAAGCGCTCCCAGTAATTGAGGTGTTTTATCTCCGTTATGCGCGCCGTGAAAGTTCTCTGTACATTTTCTAGGTCGGCAATTTCACCTGCCTTGAAGGTGCTGTTAGTGTGCAGCAATATTCCAGCCTAGATAGAACAAGTGACCTGAAGAGTGTCATCATGGGCTTGGCCTCCCTAGTTTTGAAGGTTCTCATTATCCATCCTGTCATTTTTCTAGCAGATGCGATTGATACAATGTAATGGTCCTTGAAGGTGAGATCCTCCGACATGATCACTCCCAGGTCTTTGACGTTGGTGTTTCGCTCTATTTTGTGGCCAGAATTGTTTTGTACTCTGATGAGATTTAATTTCCTCATGTTTACCATATCTGAGTAATTGAAATTTCTCATCGTTGAACTTCATATTGTTTTCTGCAGCCCACTGAAAGATTTGGTTGATGTCTGCCTGGAGCTTTGCAGTGTCTGCAATGGAAGACACTGTCATGCAGATTCGGGTGTCATCTGCAAAGGAAGACACGGTGCTGTGGCTGACATCCTTGTCTATGTCGGATATAAGGATGAGGAACAAGATGGGAGCGAGTACTGTGCCTTGTGGAACAGAGCTTTTCACCGTAGCTGCCTCGGACTTTACTCTGTTGACGACTACTCTCTGTGTTCTGTTAGAGGAGTACTGCTATATTCCTTTACTACCAAGTACAGCATTTAAAAAGTTGAATCAGCAGTAACAACAATAGGAAAGAGGGCAAAGACCCACTCATTACAGCAGGTCAAACGGCAGAATACCAGAGTATGAGTGGACAGGACCAGCATGAGTCCCCCGCGACCAGATGATTAAGCATGGCAACACCATGCCCGACAGGACAGTTCTCGTGCTATTGCTAGACAGAACTGGATAATTAATCTAACAGTGGACCCGAGAACTGTTATACTCTGAATTGCCAGTTCGCTGGTCGAGAGAGAGTGCCGTTGGGTGTAAGCAAGCAAACAAGTTTAGGTAAGGTCCCAATGGGATGAGCGGGGAAGATGGGACAGATGAAGAATAGCTCTGGAGAGGAGTGTTCTTAGTAAGAGAAATAGAGCCAGGGCTTAACCCAGCACCTAAGGCGATCGTGGGGCAGACTTGAGAACAGGAATAGCAGGGACTGTTGCATTGAACTTGTGGTAGTTGAAGTCTTGAATCTTGAGTAGCTGGCAGCAGGCTAGGTCACATCAGAGGGTAGAACACATATGGGAGTTATAGGAGTAACTGAGGAGGCAGGTTAGCAATGGAGCCATTTTCGAACTTTCTGAAGCTGCTTCTAGATAGGTGGTTAAAATTTAGCCTTGTTGCTGAAGGTGAAACGTAGAGGCTTGATGAACTCAAGAACTTGGGTGAGTGTGAAGTGAAGCGGTGATTCACATGCATACTTGACTGTTCCAGCACCAAGGCTTTTGTAGAGTTCAGTACAGGTCATGGTGTCAGTATTTGAAGGAGAGGTGTAAAAGGTAAGGTTTTCCCATGAGGGTTTACTGGAGTCGTCGTTATCTTCCTCTTCTGGAGTGAATTCACTGGGAGAATCTACAATGGTGGTAGCAGGTGACTGAGGGTCGACAGGAGCAGCTGTGAGGTGTAATGGTTGTGTAACAACAGGCTGGGAGAGGTGGGAGGCGGTGGTTGAGGCAACTTGATCAACGTTGTCAGCGGCGGAAGTGGTTATAGAGGTTACAGGAGCAGTTGCTTGGGCAGGAGACAGGTCTGCAGGTGCAGTAAAGTTCAGGACGTTGGGAAGGATCTCGAGGATGTCTGCTGAAGGTGTGGAGTCCGGAAAATTGAAGGCAGGCATGTTGTTCAGACGAAATAGTTCGTTAATAGTGGTGTTGAAAGTGCCGGGGTTTGCTGCGTTTGCAAGGTGTGCATACACCATGCAGTACAGCACCTTTGAGGGAGCACCGTCGGGGAGTGGAGAGAGGGAGTTGCTGGGCGATGGTGCCTGTAGATTAGCGTGTAGAGTCTTGATGGTGTCGGTTTGTGGTTTGGTTATTGCAGCATATGTCGGTGAATTGGAGGTGTTCTTCAGAACTTTAGTTTTCTTCAATATGATTTCTTTCCTGAGTGGGCACTTAGCTGCAAGGGTATGATGATTACCCTTGCAGTTAAGACATGTTGGTGCTGTAGTAATGGTGCAGGATCTGAAATCGTGTCCATCATGGGTGTGTGATGAACGTCGAATATATTGTAACGTACACGGTGCACGCAACACATTTACCATCCTTTTTAAATGACATTAATAACTTCCATTCCCCTCTTACTACCTGTCTTCAAACATTCAGAACATATGATTCCTAACTGGACTACAAGCGATAGTGAAATTCAGTTGTGTAGATGTACACATTCATGGTATAAACCTTGGTAATAAATACCGACAAGTTGGTTTAGAAAGACACGTAAGCAAACACTATAACATATTTATTAGAAAACGTTTCGGTCCTGGGACCTTGATCACTTCTAACATACAGAGGTAGAAAGACATTATATATAGGCGAAGAGTGAGGTGTGACGCACGTGACCTGAGGAATATCATAAGAACCTAAGAATGGAGGAACACTGTAGAAGGCCTACTGGCCCATGCGAGGCAGGTCCTTATCAAAACAAGAGCACATATACATAAGAATATAAGAACATAAGAACATAAGAAAGGAGGAACACTGCAGCAGGCCTGTTGGCCCATACTAGGCAGGTCCTTTACAATTCATCCCACTAACAAACATTTGACCAACCCAATTTTCAATGCTACCCAAGAAATAAGCTCTGATGTGCAAGTCCCACTCAAATCCAACCCCTCCCACTCATGTACTTATCCAACCTAAATTTGAAACTACCCAAAGTCCTAGCCTCAATACCCAACTAGGTAGACTGTTCCACATAAATGTGCACACAATATATAAGTGGTTTAGAAAGCCTATACCTGGAGAGTATACCAAGAGAGGGTTTCGGGGGTCAACGCCCCCGCGGCCAGGTCTGTGACCAATCCTCATGGTGGATCAGGGCCTGATCAACCAGGTTGTTACTGTTGATCGCACACAACCCTACGTAGGAACCACAGCCCGGCTGCTCAGGGTCTATTGGTAATCTCCCTTATGTATGCTGGGAGGCAGTTGAACAGTCTTGGACCCCTAATACTTATTGTGTTGTCTCTTATCATGCTAGTGACACCCCTGCTTTTCATTGAAGGGATGTTGCACCGTTTGCCGAGTCTTTTGCTTTCATAGGGATTGATTTTTCGTGTGCAAGTTTGATACTAATCCCTCTAGGATTTTCCAAGTGTATATAATCATGTATCTTTCCAGCCTGGGTTCTAGGGAGTACAGGTTCAGGAACTTCAAGCGCTCCCAGTAATTGAGGTGTTTTATCTCCGTTATGCGCGCCGTGAAGGTTCTCTGTACATTTTCTAGGTCAGCAATTTCACCTGCCTTGAAAGGTGCTGTTAGTGTGCAGCAATATTCCAGCCTAGATAAAACAAGCGACCTAAAGAACCATTACTTTCTGTAGGAACTGGTACACATATCTCTAAAACTGATAGTCACCACACATCTTAACCCAACGTCGTCTCGTAGTGGTGAACCAGCAGAGACAAGCCCACGTCTACAAAAGTATACAAATCATAAGTATACACGTGCAATATTTAGGAATCCTTATTGTAGACGCTTCGCTGTTTAATGACTTTATCAATATAAATTCAAGGACATAACTAAACAGTAGAACTTCGTCTATAACAAAGATCCCCAGATGTTGCACATGTGTCTAATTCCTCATAATGTCGGTACTGTATACCACACAACTGTCTGTATAAATGGCTCACTCAGCCTAAACACATTCTAGTCTCTGTTCTTAAATCACAGCACTAACCCACCGCCTTCAGTAAAACGAATCTTTCGCACTCACACAGGACAACAAGCATGCCACCTAATTTCCGCACTACGAATTCTCTGCATAATATTTACACCACACATTGCCCCTTTGACAAGACATTTTCACTGCTCTAACCGCCTCCTCTCTGCAGCATTTGCAACCCAAGCTTCACACCCATATAAGAGTGTTGGTACCACTATACTTTCGTACATTCCTTTCTTTGCCTCCATGTATAGGCAGTAGGCTGACAGACAGCAAAACCCTTCGGGGAGGTACTACCGTCCTACCAAATGAGTGTGAAAAGGAAGCCTGGTAGGATTGCTGGTGTCTTTTTTGTGTCACAAACATGCAAGATTACAGGTACTAAAATGCCGGGAACAATGGGCTAGTAACCCCTTTTCCTGTATAGCTTACAAAAAACAGAAAAGTTAATATTTACTCGTTCTAATTAATAAGCAAATTATGATGCTTGTGTCCTACATCACTTTATTAAACCAAAATAATTTAGGCAGCTTTAACAAATTAGTTGTTCAATAAAAATGCTGCAGGCAAGTATCTGACAAGACCTTGAAAAATTCTCTTTACCTCGTCAAAACAATTATCACATACTTCACCCTCATCTATTATTGCTTATACCTATCATATACCTGTGACCTCTTAGGCAAGTTTCTGCCCTGGCGATAGTCTACGAGGCTGAGAGATACAGCATTAAAAGTAGGGAAATGGATATTCAAATTTCTAATAAACACAATAGGAGCAAAAAAAAAAAAAAAAGTAACGTAAAAAGTTCAGCACCTCGAAGGCACCATCCTGGCACCATCCTGGCACCATCCTGGCACCATCCTGGCACCTTTACTGTTGTTCATCCTTACAGAAGACAAATAAAAATACTTGCCACAGCTTTGTATCATTCTCTGCGGACGATACCAAATTTCAGTTGCTTGGATATAGAAAGAATGAGCAACAATGAGAACAATACAGAACGCTAGTAAACACTGCCCAACCATATAAAACAGATAAAAGACTTACTAATAAGTGTCAGCTGATGCAATTAATAAACAGCAAAAATGAGGCAAAGGCCAGAAAAAAATGAGGGGGGTTGATAATAAAAACATTGAAAACAAGAGAAATAACGCCAACTAGCTTTGTGCTAGTTCTTTTCAAGGCAGGGAAGAAGGGGAGGGCGGAGACAAAGAACGAGAACGAGAAAGAAAATTGGAAAATGTAGAAATAAGATTACTTCCCGCGTGGAAACTAAACATTTTAAAAATACCATAAAGTCATCGAAGTGCTTGTACTGTAGTCTCTGGACAGAAGAACAATTACCAGATCACATATACACCTGGAAGATAGTGGACGGCCAAATCCAAAATCTACATACCACCACAGCTTACTGGAATGAGGTTAAGTAAATCCGGTTTAAAGCAGCGGTGCCACAATGACAAAACAGTATCAAGGTTCGTGGTCCAAGATTGAACCTGTTACCCGCAGACGTTCGAAATGTTGCCGGAAAAAAATGCATTAGTTTTTAAGTCTAATTCAAAAGAAATTCATCAATGAAGCTTGACCAAAAACCGCTATGACAGGGCATTAAAACACTAGCAATGTGTCACAGGTGTTACCTGTGATATGCATGTATGCGCGCGCATGTGTATGCATGTGGGACCGAATGTACTCACCTAGTTGTGGCTGCAGGGTCGATTCATAGCTTCTGGCCCGCCTCTTCACTTGTCGCTGCTAGGTCACTCTCCTTGAACCGTGAGCTTTATCATACTTCCGCTTAAAGCTATGTATGGATCCTGCCTCCACTACTTCGTTTCCCAAACTGTTCCACTTCCTGACTACGCTGGGGCTGAAGAAATACTTCCAAACATCCCTGTAAGTCATCTGTGTCTTCAATTACCAACTGTGTCCCCTTGTTGCTGTGTCCCATCTCGAACATCCTGTCCTTGTCCACCCTATCAATTCCTCTCAGTATTTTATATGTCGTTATCATGTCCCTCCTATCTCTCCTGTCCTCCAGTGACGTCAGGTCGATTTTCCTTAACCTCTCCTCGTAGAACATACCGATTAGCTCTGGGACTAGTCTTGTTGCAAACCTTTGCATTTTCTCTAGTTTCTTTACGTGTTTGGCTAGGTGTGGGTTCCAAACTGGTGCCGCATACTCCAATATGGGCCTAACGTACACGATCTACAGGTTCCTGAACGATTACTTATTAAGATGTCGGAATGCTGTTCTGAGGTTCACTAGGTGCCCGTATGCTGCAGCAGTTATTTGGTTGATGTGCACCTCAGGAGATGTGCCTGGTGTTATATTCCTTGAGTGAGGTTTGTAGTCTCTGGCCCCCTAGACTGTATTCCGTCTGCGGTCTTCTTTGCCCTTCCCCAATCTTCATGACTTTGCACTTGGTGGGGCTAAACTCCTGGAGCCAATTGCTGGACCAGGTCTGCAGCCTTCCCAGATCCCTTTGTAGTTCTGTCTGGTCTTCGTCCGAAAGAATTCTTCTCATCAACTTCTCATCATCTGCAAGCAGGGACAATTCGGAGTCTATTCCTTCCGTCATGTCGTCCACAAATACCAGAAACAGCACTGGTCCTTGGACTGACCCCTGTGGGACCCCACTTGTCACAGGTGCCCACTCTGACACTTCGCCACGTACCATGACTCGCTGTTGTCTTCTTGACAAGTATTCCCTGATCCATTCTAGTGCCTTCCCTGTTATCCCTGCTTGGTCCTCCAGGTATTGCACTAATCTCTTATGTGGAACTGTGTCAAATGCCTTCTTACAGTCCAAGAAAATGCAATCTACCCACCCCTCTCTCTCTTGTCTTACTGCTGTCACCCTGTCATTGAACTCCAGTAGGTTTGTGACACAGGATTTCATGTCCCTGAAACCATGTTGGCTGCTGTTGATGAGATCATTCCTTTCTAGGTGTTCCATCACTCTTCTCCTGATAATCTTTTCCATGACTATGCATACTATACATGTCAGTGACACTGGTCTGTAGTTTAGTGCTTCATGTCTGTCTCCTTTTTTAAAAATTGGGACTACATTTGCTGTCTTCCATGCCTCAGGCAATCTCCCTGTTTCAATAGATGTATTGAATATAGTTGTTAGGTGTAAACATAGTGCCTCTGCTCTCTCTCTCAGGACCCATGAAAAGATGTTATCTGGCCCCATTGCCTATGAAGTATCTAGCTCACTCAGAAGCCTCTTCACTTCTTCCTCGGTTGTGTGCACTGTGTCCAGCACTTGGTGGTGTGCCCCACCTCTCTGTCTTTCTGGAGCCCCTTCTGTCTCCACTGTGAACACATCTTTGAATCTCATGTTGAGTTCCTCACATACTTTACGGTCGATTCTTGTTCTCCTCCTTCATTCCTTAGCCTAATTACCTGGTCTTTGGCTGTTGTTTTCCTCCTGATGTGGCTGTATAACAGCTTCGAGTTAGATTTGGCTTTCGCTGCTATGTCGTTTTCATATTGTCGTTGGGCCTCCCTTCTTATCTGTGCATATTCATTTCTGGCTCTATGACTGCTCTCCTTATTCTCCTGTGTCCTTTGCCTTCTATACTTCTTCTATTCCGTAGCACTCTTGGTTTTTGCCTCCCTGCACCTTTGGGTGAAAAATGGGCTCATCCTGGCTTTTTCATAATTCCTGTTACCCTTGGGTAGAAACTTCTCCTCAGCTTCCTTGCATAACGTTGTTACATATTCCATCATCTCATTTACTGGCTTCCCTGCCAGTTCTCTGTCCCATTGAACCCCGTTCAGGAAGTTCTTCATTCCCATGTAGTCCCCTTTCGTGTAGTTTGGCTTCATTCGCCCTGGCCTTTCTGCTTCCCCATGATTGCTGTCCCCAAGGGGTCTTTCATATGTGATATCCTCAATATCTGCACTACTCAAGGTGAATACTAGGCCCAGTCTTGCTGGTTCATCCTAACCTCTCTCTCTTGTAGTGTCCCTTACGTGTTGGTACATGAAGTTTTCCAGTACCACCTCATTCATCTTAGCCCTGCATGCATCTTGGCCCCCCTGTGGCTCCAAGTTCTCTCAATCGATTTCCTTGTGGTTAAAGTCACCCATGATTAGCTTTGCACTGCCTGCATGAGCTCTTCTGGCCACTGCAGCCAGTGTGTCAACCATCGCTCTATTGATCTCATCATACTCCTGCCTTGACCTCCTGCTGCTCTGTGGTGGGTTATACATCACTGCAATTACCACCTTGGGACCTCCAGAGCGAAGTGTTCCCGCTTTGTAATCTCTTGCTTCTCCACTGTCTCCTCTCTTCAGCTCATCAAAATTCCATCGATTTTTGATCAACAGTGTTACTCCTCCACCCCCACTGTTCCCTCTGTCTTTCCTCAGGATCTGGTATCCCGTTGGAAAGATGGCATCTGTTATCATACCTGTAAGCTTGGTTTCTGTAAGAGCTATGATGTCCAGTGATGTCTCTTTGATTCTTTTGTTCCACTTCTCCCACTTATTTGTTATTCTATCAGCGTTTGTGTACCATACCTTCAGTTTCCTCTCCAACACTGTGGTTTGGGGGCCTGTGAGGGTGAGGGACCTGGTAGTGTACTGTGGGATTCTATAGCTGGGTGTGGGGTAGGAGCTGTGAGTATGGATTGTAGTTTGTGTTGGCATGGTGTGATAGGTTGTGGGGTCCTGAGGATGGTTCTGTGTGTGCTTGCCCTTGTTGCTCTGCCCTGCTCTGATTGACCTTTGCTGATTCCATCCTTGTCTCCTTTCCTAGCTCCTTTTGCTTTTGTGTCCTCTCCGTCAGCTGCTATCATTCTGCTTGTGTTCTGGCTCTGTCTAGGAACACCCTGTTGTACTCTGCAGACTACTTCAACCGTGGTTTCTCTTGGAGGATCCTGTTCCACACTGTTTCTGCCCTGAAAATCAGCTAGGTCGGTCGTTTTCTCCCCTTCAAGTATCCCCCTATTCTCTGAAAATTTACAATGTCGTCTACGTCCTCTTCACCTATTTCTTTGATGTTCTCAATCTCCTTTCTTTCTGCCTGCTGTCTTTCAGTGTGTGTCCTTTCCTCGCTCTCCTGAAGCCCATGAATAAACACTGAATTTGCACTTTCCTCCTCCCATTGCCTTTCCCTCTGTGACTCTGGTTCCTGTCTGTACATGGCCATTTTCTTCCTTTATTTTCCAGTGGCTCTTGGTAGCATGGTTGTGTCTCTGCATTTGACCTATCACCCTCTCCAACTGCGCCCAGCTGCTCTCCCATTTCACTCCTTGGCAGGCTGATATGACCTTAGCATAATTTATATCTCCTTCCTTCCTGTTCGGCCTCCCAGCTTCATATACTGTGTCTTCTCTGGTTAATACCCCTGTGTATCAAGGCATGTGCGCGCGCGTGTCCATAGACGCGCGTGCTTAGGGGGGGGGGGCGCCAAAGGAATGCTTTAAAATTACGAGTTATCTAATTTCAACATATTATTCAGAAATAATTCACAATACAAAGGTTAACTCCGTAGTTTTCTCTGCATGATTTTTTCAAGACCACTTGTTGAGAAAGTGAGAGCAAAATGTTTAATCTAAGCTTCCCACAAACCAGGTTTTCATGGTGACAATATTGTTCAAACGAAGTCAGTTTTAGTTACTCATCTATGAAAAAAAAAAATTAAATCCTGAAACGTATAGTACAGTGCGAAAAGAGGAATATAGAGGACTTGGGGCTAACGTTAGCTTTTACACTCAAAGAACAAGGGGGTTAATATAACAACTGTCAAGAAAATGATAGGCGTGTTAGCAAAAGAAATTAATATAAATAGATGTCACACCAATAATGATACAGCCTTCTACTCGAAGTGGATTACTGACGTACACCAATAACCTCCATATGGGTGGCAGGTATAAGTTGAGGAATGATACTTGTACAACACGATGCATGTGAGGTTCAATCCAGACACATATATACGAACACAAATGTATACACACGTAATTAAAAACATACAAGTGTATATGCATGCATGCATACAAATGCACAAGTATATATATATATATATATATATATATATATATATATATATATATATATATATATATATATATATATATATATATATATATATATATGTCGTGCCGAATATGTAAAACTGGTCAATTAGCAAGAACTCATTTAAAATTTACTCCTTTCTAAAATTTTCTCTTATACGTTTAAAGATATATTTTTTCATTAATGTTGATGCAAAAATTTTTAATTTTGCACCAAAAGAATCTTAGAAAACTTACCTAACCTTATTATAACAAGAACAATTTATTTTAGCCTAACCCAACTAAATATATTTTAGATTTGTTTACAATAATTTAATACTAAACAAACACAGTGAAATACATATATTTTTTTTCGTTAGGTTCAGAATGATTTTGGCGAAATTATTACATACACAAATTTTCACTTGCCCTATATGGCAAGATGAGCGTTGCTGTTTAAGCCAAGATCGCAAGTTCTGCCTTTTCGGCACGACATATATTATATATATATATATATATTATATATATATATTATATATATATATATATTTATATATATATATATATATATATATATATAAATTTATATATAAAATATATACCTATATTTATTAACACATCGGCCGATTCCCACCAAGGCAGGGTGGCCCGTTAAAGAAAAACTTTCACCATCATTCACACCATCACTGTCTTGCCAGAAGGGTGCTTTACACTACAGTTTTTAAACTGCAACATTAACACCCCTCCTTCAGAGTGCAGGCACTGTACTTCCCATCTCCAGGACTCAAGTCCGGCCTGCCGGTTTCCCTGAATCACTTCATAAATGTTACTTTGTTCACACTCCAACAGCAAGTATTAAAAACCATTTGTCTCCATTCACTCCTTTCAAATACGTTCATGCATGCTTGCTGGAAGTCCAAGCCCCTCGCACACAAAACCTCCTTTACCCCCTCCCTCCAACCTTTCCTAGGCCGACCCCTACCCCGCCTTCCTTCCACTACAGACTGATACACTCTTGAAGTCACTCTGTTTCGCTCCATTCTCTCTACATGTCCGAACCACCTCAACAACCCTTCCTCAGCCCTCTGGACAACAGTTTTGGTAATCCCGCACCTCCTCCTAACTTCCAAACTACGAAATCTCTGCATTATATTCACACCACACATTGCCCTCAGACATGACATCTCCACTGCCTCCATCCTCCTCACTGAAACATTCATCACCCATGCTTCACACCCATATAAGAGTATTGGTAAAACTATACTCTCATACATTCCCCTCTTTGCCCCCAAGGGCAAAGTTCTTTGTCTCCACAGACTCCTAAGTGCATCCTTTTCCCCTCATCAATTCTATGATTCACCTCATCTTTCATGGGACCCCATCTACTGACACGTCTACTCTCAAATATCTGAATGCATTCACCTCTTCCATACTGTCTCCCTCCAATCTGTATCCAGTCTTTCGTCTCTAATTTTTTTATCCTAAACCCTTTACTTTTTTCCCTATATTCATTTTTAAATTTACTTTTTATAAACCCTGCCAAATTCATCCCCAACCTCGTCAACTTCTCTTCAGAATCTCCCAAAGCGCAGTATCATCAGCAAAAAGCAACTGTGACAATCCCACTTTGTGCTTGATTCTTTATCTTTTAACCCCACCCCTCTTGCCAAGACACTCCTCATTCACTTCTCTTACAACCCCATCTATAAATATATTGAACAAACCCCCGGTGACATAAAATATCTTGTCTAAGGCCTACTTTGACTAGGAAATAATCTCCCTTTTCCTACATTACTCTATTTTGAGCCTCACTGTCCTCGTAAAAATTTTCTTCACTGCTTTCAGTAACCTCCCCTCCTTTTACCATACACCTGCAGCATCTGCCACGTTGCCCCCTATCCACCCTGTCATACGCCTTTTCCAAATCCATAAATGCCACAAAAACCTCTTTACCTTTATATAAATACTGTTCACCTATATTTTTTCACTGTAAACACTTGGTCTACGCACCCCTAACTTTCCTAAACCCTCCTTGTTCATTTGCTGTTCTACTCTCCGTCTTTCTCTTAAATCTTTCAATAATAACTTACCATACACTTTACCGGGTATACTCAAAGACTTATCCCCTGTAATTTTTGCTCTCTCTTTTGCCCCCTTTTTCCTTCTACAATGGAACTATGCATGCTCTCTGCCAATCCCTAGGTACCTTACCCTCTTCCACACATTTTTTTAAATAACAGCACCAACCGCTCCAAAACTATAGCCCCACCTGTTTTTAACGTTTCTGTCTTTTATCCCATCAACCCCGGCTGCCTTATACTCTTTCATTCTCCCCAAACGCCTCACGAACTTCCCACTCTCACAACTGGCTCTTCCTCACTTCTAAAAGGTGTTATTCCTCCTTCCTTTAAATACATAAAAATCACAGCTTACCCATCTTCATCATCATTTAACAATTCCTGAATATTCCCTCTGTCTTCCCGTACCTCTAACTCTCCATTTAATAACTCTCTTTTTCTTTTTTTAACTGGACAAATCCAATTTGTTCCTAGGCATCCTCAACTTGGTAATCTCACTCAAAACTTTTTCTTATTTTCAAAAAAATTTTTGAAAACATCTCACCCCTCTACATTTTCTCTTTTTTTTTACATTGCTTCCCACTCTCTTAACCTCCTTTTTTCTCCATATACTCTTCCTTCCTTGCATCACTTCTACTTTGTAAAACCTCTCATATGCTAGCTTTTTCTCCCTTACTACTTCTTTACATCATCATTCCACCAATCGCTCCTCTTCCCTCCCGCACCACTTTCCTGTAACCCAAACTTCTGCTGAACACTCTTACACTACATTTTTTTAAAACCCACCCCCTACATCTTCGACCCCATTGCCTACACTCTCACTAGCCCATCTATCCTCCAATAGTTGTTTATATCTTACCTAACTGCCTCTTCTTTTAGTTTATAAACCCTTCACCTCTCTCTTACTTGAAACTTCTATTTTCCTTGTATCCATCTACTATGCCGCCTAGACGAATCAGACGTCCAGTGTCTGAATTAACTTTTTAAACTTGTCTAAGTTTTCCTACAGCGTTGTTGGCAAATTGCTTGTTCCATTGGCATTGGTTTTGAACGCACTCTTACAGCTGCCGAGTTTCGTACTCTTCTGAGTAAATTAACTTCCCAGAGGATGAGATGGCGCATCAAACTCCTCCCTCTACTGGAGCCATGAAAAACACCCCGATGTTCTCGCAGGAGGAAAATGGTACATCAACTGATTAAAATCGTCACTCTCCTGCAACAGGATTGTCTGAAAGGCGAATCAGATACGTTTGGCACTTGAGTTGGCGAAAATCAATCTTGAGCAGACTAGGAAACAGAGGGCATATGCCAAGGAAGAGTTTGATAGGGAAAAAGAAAGAGGGCAGTTTTCTTAAGTTGTAAATGACTCAGTTTACAGAAAGCAGTTTCAGTTGGTCCCCCCCTTCAATGAGGCAAAACCAGAACAATTTTTCGAAACTTTCGAAAATCAGGCTCGAGCCTTGTGGCCGGAACAGCACTGGGCGTCAATGGTTCACACAGCGTTGTTTGGTAAGGCACAGGAGTTTACGTCAGTGTTAAATGACACTGTTTTGCCAATTATAAAGTCGTGAAGACCACAGTTCTGGGGCATATCAATGCAAGCCCCGCTAAGTATAGGAAGTCATTCAAGTTAGGTAGGGGACAGCTGATCAATCCTGGTGGATTTCGTGCGACAGCAGACCAAAACTTTTACCAGCTGTAAAAGGCAAGTGGTGTTGCTACTTCGAAGATTT
>NC_069409.1:2854576-2934576 GCF_026875155.1 Cherax quadricarinatus
ACCCTTACGCCATACAATAATAGCATTAACCTTGAGTACAAGAAATCCACCAGTGGAGAAAATCTCAAGCCGATCAGACGAGTCACTATCCAGTTATGACAACGATTTCACAGATTTAAAGATAATCTACTTTACTGCATCCAAAAGAATTGCCTGCAAGCAAAAAAAAAAAAAAAAAAAGGAACTTAACGAGCACCATCCTGGCACTAAGACACATCCGCCATTATTTACTAAAGTCGCTCAGAAGTAAACATGGCCACATATATACCAATACATGTGCCCATTTTACTCTAAGTCCTCGTTGAATTTCGGGGTACGCTGTTAAGAATTTTAGAGTTTTAGCTATTCCAGGATGCTGCGACCAGAGGCCTGGTCACAGACAGAGCGAGGGGGCGTTGACCCCGAAACCCCTCTAGGTTCACTCCAGGTAGGACACCTGTACATGCCAGTTCCAAAATCTGCCCCTATTGACCATACATGGAGTATACCTGGACTGGGTTCTAGGGGTCAACGCCCCCGCTGCCTGATTCATGACCAGACCTCGTAAAAAATGTGGAACCCTTCACGATTTCGCTTGTCATCCTTGATAATTCTGAAGTCACTGACTGAGGTCTTCGAGTTATGAGCAAAATAACCCGCTCATAGGAGACTGCAAATTATGACGACGTTTCGGTCCAAGTAGGACCATTATCTAGTGTGACAGAAATGTAATAAGTTTGTCTACGTGTGGCTTCGAAAAAATACCCACAAATGTAATATAATGCTATCCTATATACCGCAATATACTGCATTTGTTTATTTTTTCCATCCAATCGGTATTTTATATCACTAATCTCCATGTGTGGATTTTCTGAATATTTGAA
Organism: Cherax quadricarinatus; assembly: GCF_026875155.1. Classification (NCBI taxonomy): domain Eukaryota; kingdom Metazoa; phylum Arthropoda; class Malacostraca; order Decapoda; family Parastacidae; genus Cherax; species Cherax quadricarinatus. The sequence continues at coordinate 2,855,440 of NC_069409.1, forward strand.
GAAGAAACTATTAAAGAATAAATTAAGAGAAGCTTCCCTGTTGGGGATACGTAATAAATGAAGTACACACAGAATGTACACTGACAGACATACACTTCTCGGTGTATCAAACTTATGCTAGGTTGGTAAATTACCTTTCCAGAGTTGCTGTCTACCAGCCTTCTACATCGTTAAGCTATGGTAGCTTAACCATGTAGTAGGCTGGTCTTCAGCCTGACACAAGGGTAGGATAACCCAACACTCAGATATATCAACAAGGGTAGCATAACCCAACACTCAGATATATCAACAAGGGTAGGATAACCCAACACTCAGATATATCAACAAGGGTAGGATAACCCAACACTCGGATATATCAACAAGGGTAGGATAACGCAACACTCAGATATACCAGCAAGGGTAGGATAAGTACTTTAAGGTATGTTTAACTGTAAATAAATTCAGTCTTACTTGATAATCAGGAACCAGATGACGATTACCTGGAAAATAAATAAATAAAAGTTTATCATTTAAAGTAGGAGAATTATAATATAACGATTAATTACATTTGCAAATATTAACATGAGTTTGTACAAACTGAAAGTTTAAAGAGGTCGTTCAATTAGGTAAATGATCGGAAAAACAACACTGTAGTGCTGCCTCTGGTGACCCAACTTAGGTAACTTAGTTAGTTAACATGACTCACGAAATGTAATGACAAAGAGTCAAACAAACCATACCACGGTGGGGTTTGATCCCGTAGGTCAGGAGTCTCAAAACTCCAGACGTACGCGTTAGCCACTGGACAGCTGGTCAATGGCTAACGCGACGGTCGAGTTTTGAGACCCTGACGCGGGACAAACCCCACCGTGGGTTTGGTTTAGTTGGTTAATCCAGTGTTTGGAGTTGCTACCTTGCCAGGACGAAAAACACTCTAATAATGTTATTGAGAGGGGAGATCTCCTTTCTCTGTGTTGTCTGTCTCTCTGTTATTTACACAATTGGTTTCATAGAATTAGTGTTCCTATCTTACGTAGGTTTTCGTTAAACAACTGGTACTAATATACAAATTTTGCCAAATTTTAATCTCGTTAATGGTTCTATTTATTATTTTACATTTATTACAAATTTTTTTCCATGATTTTGTAAATCTTGAATAAAAACCCCTTAAAATTTTTAATAAAAATTTGGAAATTAATTAGCACTTCCCATTGGAAAATAAAAAACACCATTGGTGAACAGTTTTACTTAATGGCAAAAATTCCCGTTTACAAAAACGTAAAAAATTTTTTGGTTCAGGTGTGAGGTGAGTTTTTTTGACAACTGGAAAAAAAGCATTTTAATTTTTTTAATCTGATTAAAAATTCGTAGGTTTTAGTTTTCAATTGAAAACTATATTTTACCATATTTTCTTTAAGGTTTTTAATTTATAATTTTAAACAATGGGATTTTTGAAAATAAAATGCGCCTTTTTCAAAAAAAATCATTTGATTTTAAACGTTCCCTTGGGTTTAAATTATACAATGACACAAGTTAAAATATTTCATACCACAAACTTTAGTTATGTAAAATTTCGGGAAAATTTTTAAATTTTAAACCTGTAGGGTCCAAAAAATTGCTGAAAAAAAAAAAAAAAGGAATTTGACAATTTCCAAAAGACAATCCGACCATTTATTTCCCCACCCCGCTGGTAAACATTACGGATAGTTTAGATATTTTTACTCTAAGTCCGGAATTCCTCTCGTTTGATTTAAAAAGAGTTTTTAGTTAAAATTGATTCAGATACCATAGCCGGGTCAAAACAGTTTAACCCAAAAATCAAACAGGGCCCAGAGGACGATAGCCAAAAATTCCCAAATATACATAAAACCCGGGACGGTTCTTAAAAACCCCTGCCATAAACCCTCGAAAAAATGGGAAACCCCTCAGTTTTCGGTGAATTTATAATTCTGAAGAAAACTGAGAGGTTGATTATGGAAAAACCCCCATGGGGAAAACGTGGGTAATAGGAAAAACTAGGAAAAAATGAATAAGGACTGGGTTGAAAAATAACCAAAAATGAATAAAATGTTTTAAAAATAGCAAATACTGCATTTTTATTCCATCATAGTTGGATTCATCACAACTCAGTGGTCGAAAAATGAAACTAAAAGTTTGAGAGCCCTGGAAACTAAAAATGGTACAACAAATGACATAACAGGGGACAACATTTTTGGACTAAACAGTGGTGTAAAACTCCGATATCGTCTCACCCTCTACACTAAGGGTTGGTAGCAACTTTGACCCACTAACAAGGGTAGAAAACACTGAAAAAAAAGGGTAGCAACCAACATCAATAAAAACAAGGGTAGAAACAACATGGATTAAACAGGGTAGAAACCCCAACATGGAATAAACGGGTTGGTAAGCAACAATGAATAACAAGGGTAGGAAAACATGAACTAAAAAATTCAGCAAACATTGATAACAGGGAAACCAAGGGCATACCAGTGGAAAAAATAATAAAGTGTCCAACATTAAAGTGGTAGAAAATATAAGGGTTAAACATGAAAATTTAAAAAGGGTTTAGAAAAACTGAAAAAAGGGTCGCAAAAACATGACAAAAACAATGAGCTGCGCCTTGCCCCAACTGGTAACAGGTAAACCCAAAAATGAATACAGGTGCAACAAAACCATACCAACGTGGTACCGCTCAATGTAAAACTAACGTGGTTTAGCCACTGACCAACAGTGGCCCGGGGCAACCCCTTTTGGACACTGACCGTGGTCAAACACCCATGGAATAACCAGTGGTGGGGCCCTTGCCAGGTCGAACCCTATAAAATAAAAGGAGAACCTCCTCGTGGTCGCCTCTGAATAAAAAGGGGTTCAGAAAATGCATTTTAAGGGTGGTTTTCAGAAAACAATGGACAAAATAACAATTTTCACAAACTGAAAAAAATTTACAAACTTTTGGCCTTTTTGGTGGGTCGCCAAAAACTGGAAAATTTTTTAACATTCGCAAACTTGGACTACGGGTTGCTTCACAAATACACAACAATGGCAGAACACAATGACTCACAATACGTGAAATTTTTTGGCCCAAACATTGGTGAAATTTTTTTGGATTTCTGGTGAAACTGCATAAATTCCAAACCGGGCATAACGGGTTTTAGCCCTGGTTAAACGGTTTTACCAACCGGGTAAGGTAACAACAATTTTTAACAAAATTTTCCCGAATAACTGACATTCTGGTAGAAAACATTTTGATTTAACGGGTTCCAGAAACATAAATTAACATTGGTTCACAAACACAAAACACAAAACAGTGGAAAAGCAGAAAAAATTTTGGCCCTTATGGCCCGCAACCTGACACTAAAAGTTGCAACAATGACTTTTACAGTAGGTAAAATTGCCCACTAACTGGTAAAACAAGGGGGTTTAAAATGGTAGAAACAAAACACTCATTCAGGCAACCATGCATAAAAGTGGTCAGAAAAATGAAATAACATCGTACAGAACACAAATAACATAAACAGGTGGGTCCAGCAACACATGACAATTAACAAGTGTTAAACACATACATAACGGGGGCCGAAAAAATGGAAAACCTAAACGGATAAAACAATGAATAATTTTAAAGAAAAACATGAAAAAGGTGGTTAAAAGAAAACATGCAAAAAGGGTGGTAAACAAGGGAGAACTAAAAGGTGTGTAAGACAGGAAAAAAAATGGTACCACACTGAACTAAGGTTTAAAAAGGCAACCCTAACCATAACGGTGGCCCCACATGGCACTAACAGTGTCAGCAAACATGACACTAACGTGGTCAAGAACAATGACACAAAACAGTGGTCGCAACACATAACTAACGGTGGTCGGCAACACATGCACTAACGTTGGTCAGCAAACATGACACTAACGTGGTCAGCAACACATAACCTAACGGTGGTCAGCAACACATGACACTAACTGGTCAGCAACACAGGGCACTAACGTGGTCAGCAACACATGACACTAACGGTGGTCAGCAACACAGGGCACTAACGGGGGTCAGCAAACATGACACTAACGTGGTCAGCAACACATACCTAACGGTCAGCAACACAAACCTAACGTGGTCAGCAACACATGACACTAACCTGGTCAGCAACACAGGGCACTAACGGTGGTCGCAACACATGACACTAACGGTGGTTCAGCAACACATGGCACTAACGGGGGTCAGCAAACAGGGACACTAACGTGGTCAGCAACACAAACCTAACATGTCAGCAACACAAACCTAACAGTGGTCAGCAACACATGACACTAACTGGTCAGAAAACACATGACACTAACGGTGGTCAGCAACACATGACATAACAGTGGTCGCAACACATGACACTAACAGTGAGTCGCAAAACATAACCTAACTTGGGGTCGTAAACCATGACGCTAACAGTGTCAACAACCATTAACCTAACAGTAGTCAGCAACACTAACGCTAACAGTAGCCCGAAAACACATGCCTAACAGTGTCAGCAACACAACCTAACAGTGTCAGCAACACATGACCTAACAGTAGTCAGAACCAGGGCGCTAACGGGGTTGGTTCCAGCAAAAACACAACGCAAAACAGTAGTCAGAAACACATAACCTAACAGTAGTCAGCAACACATGACACTACAGTGTCAGCAACCATGCCTAACAGTAGTCAGCAAACACAACCTAACAGTGGTCAGCAACCATGACACTAACAGTAGTCAGAAAACACATACGCTAACAGTAGTAGCAACCACATGGCGCAACAATAACACATTTACCAGTAAAATTTACAAATGGGCCATGGTACAACCATGCATAACATGTCCCCGGGGAAAAAAAAACTTGATTAGGGAAAATAAATTTAATAATAATTAATTGGGGCCATGTTAAAAGCACGAATTTTAAAAAAAACACTTGTTAAAATTTATTTAAGAAATCATTAAATTGCAGACCAAGTAGGAAGACCCATAATTAATTAGAAAAGACATTGTCAGAACGAAGCTTGGGTACAAGGCAAGCGGGGGTTAGACCAAAAAGGGATGAGAAGACAGGAGAAAGAGAGAGGGTAACAGGAGAAGTGAGAGCAAGAGAGAGAGAGAAGAAAGAAGAAGAAGGGGAAGAAGACGAAGACAGACAGACACAGACAGAGGCACTTCATTAATATCTGTGGTATAGCAAAACACATGTTATCAAGACATGCGGATTATGCTTTTTACTGAGAAGACGTTTCGCCCACCAGGTGACCTCATCCAGGGCCCTTAATCCCGAAGGGCCCCCAAACTTCGACTGTAGTCCACATTCCCTTAATTTTTTTAGTTACTTATGAGGGGTTGCGATGGGGCCCCCCTTTAAAACAATTCAAGCTTCGGGGCCCAAAGAAATGTAGGTCTGCCACGACCTCATCAATAAAACGCCATTGACAGCATTACTGTGTCGTATTCCAGCAAATGAGCCCCGGGTACAAGGAGAACTTTGACATAGACTCACGGAGAGGTGTGCTGGGAGTGAAGGCCTTGTTGCTGTAGCTGGGATAGTTCCTTCTTGTTATATTTTTTTGGTAGTTACCTCGACCTCGCAACAGTGTCACCACACGACCTGAACCAAAAAGTTCATGTTTAAGACACCGTTGATTATTATTTTTGGGGGGAAGGGGGGAAGCGTTATGGTTTTAAAAATTATTTTTTGTAGTTTACCCAAGTTAAACAGCCCCTTCCCTTTTTTTTTTAAATAATAAACAACAAATAGTAATAAGTAATAAAAAAGTAGTAATTAGTAGTAGTCATAGTAGTAGTAATAATAACAGTAAAAATTTAATATTGGCATTAATAACAAACAATACTAGTAATAATAATATATGTTCGTAAACACACTGGTCGTGTCCTGCCAAGTCAGAGAGAGAAGACTTCTCTCAGTCGCTGTCTTACCGGAAGTGAGCTGACATCACACCTCAGATGACCTGAACAACAGCATCCTTACCCGTCCCCATGAAGACCAAATGATGGAAATAATACCAAATAACATGGATAATAAAGAGAGAGCAACAGGTGGTGCCATCACGTCTGCTGTACCCCCCCAGGTGGTGCATCACGTCTGCTGTACCTCCCCAGGTGGTGCATCACGTCTCTTGTTTCCTCCCCAGGTGGGTGCATCACGTTGCTGTACCTCCCCATGTGGTGATCAGTCTCTTTTACCTCCCAGGTGGTGCATCACGTTGCTGTACCCCCCCAGGGGGCACCCAAAACCCCTTTTACGCCCCAGGGGTATCCTCCTTACCCCCCCATTGGGCTCCCTTTCCCCCCAGGTGTCTACAAAGTCTTATAATTTCATTACATTAGCTTAATCCCATTCTATTGTATTAGGTTATTATTTTATTAGGTAGTGACTGTTCATGGGGAAGTTTTGCCTAAGGGTTTGGGGGTCAACGCCCCCCGGGTTTCCAGGTCTGAGACCATGGTCTCAATTTTGTATGGGGGTATGATCAAACCTGCCCGTTTCTCTCCCACTCAAGCTGCGTACCCCCCCGGTTTGGGGCATACGTTAGGTCCTCCCAGTACCTTCTTGAAAACCTCCCCGGGGTCTATTGGTACTCCCCCTTATGTTGCTGGACCAATTGAACAGTCTTGGGCCCCGCCATTATTTGTTGTCTCCCAGGGGGTACTCGTGACCCCCGCCCCCTTTACATCCGGGGAATTTCCATCTCCGCCCTGTCCCTTTTCTTTCATTATTTGATAATTCTTTTCATTTGGGACAATCCCTTAAGTTTTTTTTTTGGGATTTTTTTCATTTTTTTTTTCGTCTGTTCCGGAATTTTCCCGGAAGGACTTCAACGCCCGTTTTTGCCTTATCCACTATGGTGGGATAAGGAATTGATCAACCCTTTCAGGCTGGCCCCCCTTTGCGCTACGAAAAACCCCTTGGGGGTACAGCGTATTCCGCCAGAACCCTTTGAAGAAGCTAATCATGGCTTCCCCCACTAGTTTGAAAGGTCTCTTTCCACCTATATTTTCTTCGGTGATGTGAACCCCTTTTTTTCTTTGGGGGAATTTGCATTTCCTCCAGGTCCTTTTTTCAATTATTTTCCGTCATGTTTGGTTTTAAATTTTGTACCTGAACAATTTTAATTTCTTATTTCCCTTCTGGTTAGGAATTCTCGGAACCCTTTAACCTGTTTTGGTGCCCCCAGACCGGAAAAATTTGGGCATTCCCGCTTTAAGTCCCCGCCTGTGTCTTAGACAGAAATATCCGCCAAGGCCAAGGATTTTGCAAGGAAACATGGGCTTGGGTTCCCATTTTGAAGTTTAAAATCAATAGGAAAAGATGGAGGATACTTGTTGTGGTCTTTAAGGGCCCTGGGGCTTTACTCTGTTTACATTCCCCTTTTGGTCTATTTGTAGGGAATTTGATCCCTACCCCAATTTTTTTTCCTTTCCCCATTTTGGGGTTTTAAAATTTTCCCAGGTTCAACTTTCGAAATTTTTGGCCAAAGTTTGTTATCCCTCTGGATTTTGGGGTTTTCACAATCACTGCCCTGGAAGGACCTTGCATAGGGGACTGGGAAGCAGGCGACCCTTTTTCTAACCTGTTCCCCGGTTGTTAAATTCAAAGGGTATTTGGTGGGGCATCTCTTTGGCCCTTTCAAAGAATTTTTAAAGGTTGGGATTTATGCTTTACAATCTTTTTAGTTCTTTTTTCAATTTCCCTTAAAATTTCCAACCTTTTGGAATTTGGGGCTATTCCTGGGTTTTTTTTAAAATCGTGTTCTTGTGGATTTGACCGCTGTGTCCAATGGGGGGGTCCCTCTCCCTTTTTAAATGGGTTAAGGCACGCCGAAAACCCCGGGGGGCTTCATTTACCAACCCTCACAAACCCTGCAGTTCTTTATGAACACAGTCCCCTTTAGTCTTTGGGCTGCTGGGGCCGCAGAGTGCATGGGCATGTCATTAATTGCCTCTTGAAAGTCTTGTGAATTAGAATAATATCCGAGACTTTTGGGATGACCAAATTTTGGTTTCGTTCATAAAGAATTCATTTGGAATTTTCGACCCTTAGAAATGGGAGTGGTTTGCTGAAAACAGTCATATTGGGACTTTAGTATCTCCTCATTTCTTGGCTTATCATCTGTGTATGTCCCCCTCCCTCCTAAGCAGGGGCCCAATACTGGATTTTTATTTTTTCTTTAGATTTGGCATAAGAGAAGAAATATTTTGGCTTTCATCAATTTCCTTTATGGCTTTTATTTTTTCCTGTGATTCTTGTCTCCTTTAGATTCCTTCAGCTTAAGTTCGATATTTGCAATTTCACTGACTAGCGCCTCTCTTCGTATTTCAGATATATTGACCCCATCCCGCAGCTCTGTGACTCTGCCTTTTGTCTGTATTGGGAATGTTTCTCTCTTTCTAGTTTACAACTTCTCTTTATTTTTCTTAATGGAATGTGTCTTGAGCAGACCTCAAGAACCACAGAATTCATTTTTTTAAGGCAAATGTTCGGGTTCCGTGTTGGTTTAGGATTTTCCCAGTTGTTTCATTTAGGACATGGGTTAATTTGATCCCATTGTTTGTTTTTGTTTTTGAAATCGAATTTCGTGAAAGACCTTCACGACTGCTCACATTTTGCTGGTCCGGAGCCCTGTGCATACATGTCTGTACCTCTATTATGTTGTGATCTGAGTGTATTGTCTTTGATACAGTTATATTACGTATCAGATCATCAATGTTAGCGAAGATGAGGTCCAGCATATTTTCCAGTCTTGTAGGCTCTAGATTTGCTGGTTTAAGGTGAATTTGGTGCAGAGATTTATAGTTAGTGTGTGTGTGAATTTTCATCTGAGCAGGCCTCCCGGGGTGATCTCTGCTAAAACATTGTTTGCTAACCCTCCATTTTAGGTTTTTCAGGTTGAAATCTCCTAGTAGTAAGATGTTTGGGGCAGGAGTTGGGAAAATTTTCCCACACGTGGTCAATTTTCTCAAGATTTCTCCTGGAATTGCTGGGGAAATTTCATTGGAGGCTTGTATACTACCACAATGGCAAGGTTTTGGTTTTCAATCTTTACCGCCAAAACTTCAACTACATTTATTTTAGGTGTTTAGTAGTTCTTGCAAATGAGCGACTCTGTGACATACAGGCCAACCTCACCTTGTTGCCTCTTTAGTCTGTTTCATCGGAATAGGTTTATAACTGGGATCCATATTTCGTTGTCATAATGATCCTTTATGTGGGTCTCTGTGAATGCTGAAAAATTGCATTTGAGTCCTGAGCAGTCCTTGATGTAGGATTTTTTTTTTTTTTTGACGCTTTAAACCCGTATGTTTCAAAGACAAATGTGTATGGTGGAATTAGGGGGTTTTATTGCTGGCTCTAATGTCTGTTGTTCTGGGGTAGAGGCATGTCCGTGCTCTGCTCCAGAAGTTTTTCAGTTTGTGTAGATATGTAAATTTTTTGCAAGTCTTTTATCCCTCTGGCCCTAAAAACTCTGTCACTTTAAGAGGTTGGGGGCTCCTCTCTTTGTTTCCCCTATCTGGCTGTCTGTGTCTTCCCGTCCATAAGATGATGTGCCTGGCAGATGTACCCGTAGCTTTCTTTCATGGATTGATGGTTGACACATTTCTGGGCGAAATAAGTTACAAGAAGGGAAGTTGCATTTTTTCCTGTTGTCATTGAGTGCGGCATTTTTTGGGAGGTCAAGTGCAGTCCACCTTTTTACCAGATATTTCGTTGCCTGCAGACACCCTGTTAGCAGTAGTTCTTCGTTGTTATTATTATATTTTGACAAAGTGCAAGTGTAGTGCAAATAGTGCATAAGAAGGGAGGGTAATCAAGTTTTAAAGAGACAGGTAGGATTTTCCCCAATTCCTTGGATCATGGCCATCACCAGCACAAAGCACTACTCCCCACTCGTCTAAACACCTAACCTGGCAACCATTCACCAGCAACACGCTGCAACATAAACAGCAGCAAACTGCCTTTGCTACACCCAAAATACGCTCAACATTACTCAACACACTTAGCGGTCCTCAATTGCAACACACCAAACAACACTTATCAGCTGTCACCTGCAATACAACACATGGCAACACCCAAATTAAAAAAAAAAACATTCACCAAAAATCCCCTCAAACAGCAACACACCCACCCAGCAGTAACCTGAGCGTTATTCACAAAGAACTCGGGCCCAGCCTGCAACACATCAGCTAGAGAACCCATTCCCCAACAACACACTTCCACATCAAAAGTATACAATCCCACAGGTTGGTAGGTAAGACCATAGGCAACAGTTAGGGAACTTATTCCGAAAAAATTTCGCCCACACAGTAGGTTCCTGAATAAAAAATAAACAGAAGAGATTAAGACATGTTATCAGTCCATCACCTAAGTCTGAGAATTCAGATAGTTCAGGGCTTTGAAGAAAAAAGGGACAGTGCGAGACTTTAATCTGTCGGAAGGAAGTGCAGGTAGTAGAAATGTGAGAATGTAGCCACTGAGAGGTCAGGTCCCTCTCATCCAACAGTTCTCATCTGAAAGGGGTTTTCCAAGTGTTTTCTGTACCGAGGCCCTGTGTTGCAGGTTGCAAGATGGTATCTATGGAACTGAACTTCTCAGCTGAGGGATGACAACCTCAAATTTCTAGACTTCAAGGGTGAAAGGACTGTTCATCGTCTTACATCTCTACTGTTCCTTGCTACTTTCTGTATCGAAAGAAGACGGGCCCACTGTGAGGCGAACGTTCGGTAAAGTTGCCTAACGTTGCCTATGTGTCTTAACTTTCCACCTGACGGTATTGTATACCATTTTGATGTTTATCTTGTCAGACCTGCAACACAGGGCTCTTGGTACGAAAAACCTTGGACAACCCTTCAAGTGAGAAATGTTGGATCTGAGAGGGACCTGACCTCTCAGTGGTACATTTTCACTCTACTACTACTTTTGCACCTTCTACCGACAGTATTTAGTCTCCCACTGTCCCTTGATTCTTCAGATAAATTCCTGACTATGGAACTGAACTTCTCCAGGCTGAGGGGCTGACAACCTCAAATTCTACGACTTCAAGGGTGATGGACTGATTACATCGTATTCACATTTTCTACGTTCCTGCCTACTTTCTGTATTCGACTGAAGAAGCCTACTGTGTAGGCGAAACGTTTCGGAATAAAGTTGCCTAACTGTTGCCTATGTGTCTTAAAACACACTTACTTAGCAATATAATCGAGACCCCGCAAAGACCAATACAAAAAAAATGGACTAGGAGAAAGGAGCTTACGACGACATTTCGGTCGGACCTGGACATTTAAAGTCGCCTAACATCACAGTAACATTTACAAAGTCGCATAACATACCGTAACATTTACTTAAAAAAGCACAATCCCAAAATACACAGTAATTTACAAAATCGCACAACATTCCAGTACATTTTCAAAGTCGACTAAAATACACAGTAACATTTACAAGTCGCACTAACATACACAGTAACATTTACAGTCGCACAACTACACAGTAACATGTTCACCGGAAAAGCACTAACCTGGAACACACTCAGACATACAACAAGCAATTTCACTCAAGCGTTACTTTTCAACACATGTCATGCGCAACATGTTAACCTACCAGCAAGCACTGCTCCTTAGCTTCAACATGAGCACTCGCCTAGCAACATGACGCACTCGCCTAGCAACATGACTAATTGCCATGACCCAGCAATTCACTATTGATTGTTAGGTAAAGGAACACATGGAGCTAGTGGACATTTTATTGTGGCACGTTTGCTCTCTGTGGCTTGACACACCTCACCCAAGAAAGAGAAACTGTTCATAAACGTGTCAACACACTCACTTTGAAAATGCTTGATTCATGTTTTCCATTCCATCTCGTTGCCTGTTGTTTTTCCATCTCCTTTTGATGACAATAATAACACAAGGATAATTTACAAAGGGTATGAGCTCAACACACACACACACATTAACAACACACCACACACACACACACACACAACACCACACACAACACCAACACACACACACACAACAAAACACACACACAACACCAACACACTTTTAAAATATTATAATAATATATATATATATATTATATATTATTTATAATATATATTATTATTATATTACTTTAAAATGATGTAAATTCAATTTGATTTAAAGTATAAGGAAAAAGTTATATAGTTACAATTTATTCAAGGTTTTTTCTTTGTGATACACTTTTACAGGATTTATCGTTTAATATTTTACATGCACAAGGGTTCGTGTTAATTTGGTTCCCGGGGTTTTAGTGGACCCCTTTGTTGCTTTGTATAAAATTTTTAATTAAAATATTAAAAAAAGGATAATAATATACAAATAATGTAGGGAAATAACAATTTTATATATTTAATAGAAGACTTGTACCGAGTACAGTTAAAAGGGGCCACAAATATCAATCACCTTTGTTGACTCACTGAATAAAAGGGATTGGTACAAAAAATAACTCAGGAAAAAGAGGAATTTTTTTAAATAAAAGATATTAGGTAAGTATAAACAATATTGGGATTTAAAGGTAATGAGAGATAGAATGGGTCAAGTATATGGGGAGTTTTAAAAATTATTTAATGTTCATCAAAATTTGTGTTTCAGAAAGGGAAAAGGGAATGTGGTGATAAAAGAGATAGTAACCGGGAAAAGAGATATGGAATTTTAAAATAAAAGATGAGGAGGGAAGGTTATATTTGGGGGAAAAGAGGGTTAAGAGATGATAGCAATGAAAAGGGTGAAAGTGGTATGTTTTCAACAAATTTGTTGAAAAAAGAAAAATTTTAGTTGTTGGTTACCAGGACAATGATTGTCGTTAAAATAGGGATTGGAGTTATAAATGAGAGTTTAAAATATGGGAAGATAAGGAAATTTGAGTAATTTAATTTATAAATATGGAATGTGATTGTATAGGCAAGAGAATAAATCTGAGAGAAGGGAGGCATGTGGTGAGGGGAAATTTGGGGTAGGTTATAAATAAAAGGGGGAAAAAGCTTTGATGGATAAAATTTTAAAAAAATGTTTAAAACAGGTAATAATATTGAGGAGGGGATTATTAATAAAAGTATTAAAAGGGTAGGTTAGGATCAGAGAGATACATAGTTTTTGTTAAAGGGAATGAAAATTTTAGTGAAAATTAGGGGAAGCTGTTAGTATACTGGTAAAATGTTAAAAAGTTTTATGAGAGGAGGACGGAGAATATGACAGAGTAAAAGGGCTTTGGGTGGGTGTGGGCAGGTTTACATGAACATTAGGAAATATTTTAAAAGGTAAAGAGTTTTGGGATTTGTGGATTTGAAAGGAGTATGACAGGGTGGATGGTGGGATTGTGGCAGATGTTGCAGTGTATTGATAGGAGGAGGTTATTGAAGAGTGAAGAGTTTTTACGAGGATAGTGAGGCTAAGTTGAGTATGTAGGAAAGAGGGGATATTTCTCAGTAAAGTAGGCCTTAGCAAGGATGTGTGATGTCACCGCGGTTGTTTAATTATTTATAGATGGGGTTGTAAAGAGAAGTAAAATGCGAGGTTTGGAAAGAAGCGTGGATTAAAAGATAATAGAATCCAAAAACATAAAGTGGGAGTTGTCACAGTTGCTCTTTGTGAGGGACCACTGTGCTCTTGGGGTATTCAGAAGAGAAGTTGCAGAGATTGGGTGGAGAATTGGTAGGGTGTGCAAAAGAAGAAATTTAAAGTGAATACAGGAAAGAGTAGGCTATGGGATAAAAAAAGATTGGGTGATGAAAAGATTGGTTCGATTGGAGGGAGAGAGTATGGGAGGAGGTGAATGTATTCAGATATTTGGGAGTGGAGTGTCAGTGAAGGGGCTATGAGATCAGGTGAATCATAGTTGATGAAGGGGGAAATGGGTGAGTGGTGCACTTAGGAGCTGTGGAGACAAAGAACTTTGTCTTGGAGGCAAAGAGGGGAATTTGAGAGTATAGTTTTAAACACGCTCTTATATGGGTGTTGAAGCATGGGTGATGAATGTTGCAGCGAGAGAAGGTGGTGGCAGTTGAGATGTCATGTTGAGGCAATGTTGGTGTAATAAAATGAGAGATTCATAGTTTGGAAGTTAGGAGAGGTGGGATTGCCAAAACTGTTGTCCGAGGGCTGGGGAAAGGGTTTTTGAGTGGTTGGGACATGTAGTGAGAATGGAGCGAAACAGAATGACTTCAAGAGTGTATCAGTCTGTAGCAGAAGGAAGGCAGGGTAGGGGTCGGCCTAGTCCACTTGGTCATCAGTACATCTAACATCAGGTGCTCAGTACCACTGGACATCTCACCCCTGGTGTGAGCACATGTGTGATCGAAGAAGATACAAAACTAATTTCAGTCTATTCCCATTTGGAATACCAGTCTTCATGAACACTTCACTTTTAATGCATCCATGAACTAGTGCTTTTAAGCAAAGAACAATGCTGCGATCAGCCGGAGATCGAACCCCCGATATTCTAGCACCTCTCTCGTGCTAAGTTAACACAGTGAAAAATGTGTATGCATCACAGCAGGTGGGAAAGACTTGCATTTTCTAAGGATATTCATTAAAGTCATAAAATACTTTCAACTTTTCGGTAAAAAAATCCATCATCGTCATCACGATAAATTTACAGAGCATAAAATACGTTTTTCAAAATTTGTAATATATAACCTGCAATATTAAAGTATGTTTTTATAAAACAGAACTGTAGCCAAAAAAATAAAAATTTAATTCACTTTAGGAATTCAATTGCAAACTCATGTAAATTCTTTTAAATAAATGTGTAACAAAAAAAAAATGTAAATCTGCAGACATGCAAATGAAATTTATATCAGCAATTCTTCTTCTCACTTGTGTGCAGTAGACTCTACCAGTGCCCAGCAGTGGGTCGACCATGAAGCTGGAGTCAGGTTTCCTTTTTATTCTTCTCCATGACGGCTGTGTTAGTGAAATCGTTCTCCGAGGGAATTTATTTCACATGAACGCATGTGTTGGTGCAAAATTTTTTGAATTCAGTACCCAAAACTTGATAGAAACTCGTGTTAAACGTTAACCGAAACCTTTGCCGGCAGTGTGAATTAACTAGTAATGTGAAAAATGGTTCAGAGAACCGAAAAGTTGATAAATTAGACACATGTGAAACACTGTGTGGCGAAACGTTTCCTCATTAAAGATACCCAGTGTTGCACATGTGTCTATTCTAAACTAGCCATCTTGGGGAGATTTTGAAATATCTTTGGCGAATTTAAGAAAAGTTAACTATGTGGGAGAGTTACATGCTGGTAGCAGCCTTCACCACCAGTGTTGTATTCTATATGCAGGATACCTTGAAACCATTCGTGGGCTCCGAGAGGAGCTTGCTCCCAGCCCCTAAATTGTTATTGAAGTAGACTTGTTTGTTTTACACCTTTTTTTCGTTTTCGCTTGGGGAATCCACCCAGTGGTCGTAAGCGGGGCGAAGGGAGTTCGTTCCGACCCGGGTGAACACCATTTAGGGGGTGACACCATAGAGAGTTTAAAGAAAGGACGCTAATTCTCAAAAACAGTGCTGCACCAACATAAGAGAGAATCCTCGTTTCTGTTTAGCCTATAATTGATTACAGAGTATGTGGCATGCAAAGAGTACGAAACCCTTTATTCCGGGCCCATGTACACACCCTCATTTACAGGCTATCTCCCCCAACCAGCGAACCAGGTTGCTAAGAGTTGATGATGGGGCCCCGTCGTTCAACTAGTGACCAGGTTCTAGCCAATAAGAAGATGGTTTTGGCAATCGCAGAGGTTATGTGGGTACCGCTCTCCTGTTCCCCTTGTCTTTCCCCATTCTAGAGCTGGTTGAAGCACGGTCTGCTATCTTGGGGCTTCTATTTCTGCCTTGCTTACCGTGGAGTGCACTATACTTATCACTGTACATAGTGTAACATATTGCTGTTCTAAATTGGTGAAGGATAATATAAGTCTAAACTTTTTCTGCTGTGTTTATTTTGCCCCCATTACACCCGGGATAACAGGCCATTTGGAATCCTGGGTTGTAATATGGGTAGCCGTCCGAGAGCGGGAAAGCTGGACTTAGAGAAAACGGTTGAGCTTAGGGTGAAGCTCGTAGCAGGAACATTGTGCAGCTTGTTATCTGGCATTGCTTTACAAATTTTGCGTGTCAGTTGCTTTATGGTCAGCCTTGCTTTTTGTGTGATCGTTCAAACAGCTCGCTACTAGCTTGTTCAGTGTGCTCGCTTCGCTACGGTCAATCTTCTAGAACGTGAAAGCTGTCTGGCATTGCTTTACAAATTTTGCGTGTCAGTTGTTACTAGCCTGTTCGGTGTGGAGAATTTTGCAGTCAGCTTTGCTTGTATGCGTATTCTGCAATCGTACTGTGCATAGCTAAGCGTTTTCTGCAAATTAACGTGTTACGTTGGGGTATTCTGCAATCGTACTGTGCATAGCGAATAACTTATGCCACCTAGACGAGTCAGACGTCTGGTGTCGGCATATACTTTGCATAACCTACCTAAATTGTCCCTACAGCGTTGTTGGCAAATTGCTCGTTCCATTGGCATTAAATACAAACACTTTCACAGCTGCGCAACTGCGTTCACTGATTGCTGACAAACTTATAGAAGAAGAGATGGCACATCAGACTCCTCCCTCTACGGGAGCTAGGGCAAAAACTCCTATGTTCTCGCACGAGGAAGATGATACACCTACGGAGCAAAATAGTCAGTATAGTGCAGTTGGGTTGTCTCAGGGTGAATCAGCGTCGTTGGCACTTGAGCTGGCAAAAAATCAATCTTGAGAAAAACTAGGGAACAGAGAGCATTCGCAAGGGAAGAATTTGATAGGGAAAGAGAAAGGAGGCAGTTTTCGCTTTTCTGTAAAAAAATTTTAGTTTACAGAAAGCAGTACATTTTTGTTCCCGCTTCAATGAGGCCGAACCAGAAAACAATTTTTCGAAAGCTTCGAAAATCAGGCTGAGCCTTGAGGTGGCCGGAACAGCATTGGGCATCGTTGGTTCATACAGCATTATTGAGTAAGGCACAGAATTTAGTCAGTATTAAATGACGCTGAATTTTCTGATTATCAAGTAGTGAAGACCACAGTGTTGGGAGCATATACATGTATCCCAGCCAAATACAAAAAAAATTTCAAGCTGAGCAGACGACAGCTTGGTCAATCCCTAGTGGACTTTGTGAGACAGCAAACCAAAGCTTTTACCAGCTGGTATAAAGCAAGTGGTGTCTCTACCTTTGAGGAGCTGGTACAGCTTATTCTGATTGATAACCTGCTGGTGTCTGTGGGACCAGAGGTTCGAGTCTTTCTGCAGGATCGTGACTTAACCACTGCATTGGAGGCAGCCAGGTTGGCTGATACCTTCGAAACTAACCGCTCCTTGTCCGAGCGGTCCCGTCTCTTTTCAACAGCCTGGCATGAGCAGAGATCGTCAACCTTGGAGAATGAAGTGCCAGCCAGAGGGAGAACGTCTACGTCTGCCAACTAATTCACCTGGTGAGCCACGCTTCTCAACATATGGTCCACCTGCGGAGAGGCAAACTACTCATGGTGCATCTTGACAACAGTATCCAGAGAGACACCAGCCAGAACACCATTTGCAACGTCATTTGTAACAAAGTAGGTCACATCCGTCCCAACTGCCCCCATAAACCCCAACCCATTGGGAAAATCTCTAATATCCCTAGTAACATGTCCCCTAGAGAAGTAGAAAAAGGTATGGCCCCTTATTATTGCAAGTCTTATTTCCCTTCAGGAAAACTCAGAAACAACTGAAGTAAAGACCTTTAGAGATACTGGAGCATATTGCTCACTTGTAAGAGAATGAATATTACCCCTTTCAGAGAATACTTCCTTGAATTCCTCTGTTTTATTGGAAGCATTTGGAGGAGCTATATATTCTGTTCCTTTGCATAAAATTTATGTACAGTGCAAATATTACACTGGGTACTTGACTGTAGGTGTCTCAAAAGGTTTTCCCCATGAAAGATGCCATGTTATTACTGGGTAATAACTTTTATTTACTGTTAGTTTGTCCTGAACTTATAATGATTAATTCTTCCCCGGTGTTGGCCTTAATCGGGAAAACACCCCAAGGGTTTTTCTGGGGGAGAATGTTGCCCTTTATCCTTGGACGACCCCGATCTCGGAATAGCCACGTTGTTTTGAGGCACACCGGCCGGAGCCTCGTAAATCAAGTGAACAGGGCCCCGATCAAGCCTTCCTATTCCCCGGTTGCAGGATTGGCCCGATGTCTCTGTTTCCATGCCCGAGGGGACTGTCCTTCCCGGGGGGAACAACGAAAGGAAACCCCTTTTTTAAAATTCGCTTTTTAGGCAGCTATGGGTAAATCCTCTTTGGGTCATCCGGTCAAGTTATGAAGTTAAAAACAATTATTTGATCTGCACTGAGACTGGGTAAGGAGATAGAGGGCCGGCAATTGTATGACAAGTTAGCGGTTCCAACCCAAATTTAGACCCCAAATATTGAATATAGCTCCCATACGTCATTAGAGGTCACTTAGGAATTACAAAAACCTTTTAGAATCCAAAAGAATTTTATTGCCAAAATTAAAGAAAATGTGATGAATCTTGGTGTTGCCGAGAATGTCGCAAGTAGGGAAACTGGACATTCCATTAACCTGCCCTCTCCACCTTACCTGCTGATGGAAACCTTTTGCGGATTTAATTATAGATTGTGTAGGTCCACTACCTAGGTCAAAGTCGGGAGGAAATCAATATTTATTTACGATTATGGATAAAATAACCAGATATCCTGAAGCAATTCCCATGCGTTTGTAATTAATACTAAAGCTATTCTCAAAACTTTAACCAAATTCATTTCTTGTTTTGGCATTCTAAAAAATATTCAAAGTGATCATGGGGACTAACTTCACTGCCAAAGCATTAAGGGAAGTATTAAACTAGGTTAGGGATAATCCACAACTTATCCACTGGGCCCATCATCCTCAGTCCCAAGGCGCCTTGGAAAGATTCCATCAGACATTAAAAACAATGATGAGAACTTTTTGCATGCACTTTCTACAGGACTGGGATAAATCACTACCTTTTTTTGCTGTTTTTCAGTACGAGAGACGGTGCAAGAGTCTACAGGGTATAGTCCGTTTGAGCTGATCTATGGGCACAATGTACGAGGTCCTCTTCGGGTGCTCAAAGAAGGATGGATGGGAGAAGACGTTAGCTCAAAAACTCCTACAACCCGTCTTCAAGGTTGCAGGTGGCACGTCAGTTAAGCCAAGGCTAACCTAAAGACAGCTCAAAGTAAGATGAAACAGAGGTATGACAGAAGTGCAAATTCCGCTCCTTCCATCCAGGAGACAAGGTGTTGGTGCAGGAACCTATACCTGGCCACACCTTGAAAAGCTAGATTTACAGGACCTATGCAGATTGTAAGTAGATTGTCTGATGTAAAATTTTGTGGTAGCTCCCATTGATAAGACCTCAAATTAAAACTTTACCCCATTAATCAATTAAAAGGCTTTTCATACACCAGATAGTCCAGTAATGGACTGCCTCTAAACCCCTGAGGACGACTCTGATTCTTTGCACTCTATCTCTGAATTAATATTAAACTTTCAAATTCTGTCCTAAGGATCCTAGCCCTTTAATGGAGGGATTTATCTGAAACGCAAGCAACAAATTTAACGGAGCTTCTGCAGTCATATCCTAATATTTTTTCGGATGTGCCGAAAAAATGTACGTTAGGTTATTATGATGTAGATGTGGGAAACTCTAACCCAAATTTAAAATCTCCCCCTACTGAGCTAATCCTGAAAAGCAAAGGCTACTTCAGCAGGAAGAAGAATTTTTGTTAAAGCATGGTTTAGTGGAGGAGTCCTAGTCCATGGGCTTCCCCCGTGCTCCTTGTGAGGGAAGGCTGATGGAGGGTTTCGTATGTGTACAGATACCGTAAAGTGAACGAGGTCAAAAATTACAGTTGCTTACCCTCTTCCTCGTCTGGATGACGTAATTGACTTTGTGGGTAAGGGCTACTTTTGTGTCCAAGTTAGATCTCCTTAAGGCTACTATCAGGTACCTTTGACGGATAAGGCGAAGGAAATCTCTGCCTTCGTAATTCCAGGAGGTCATTATCAAAACAGTTACCCCTTCGGAAGAAAAATTCCCCCTCTTCATTCCAGAAACTTATCCTCAGGCTATTAAAGGACTTGAAGGCACGGCAGGTTACTAAATGATATTGTTGTGGTGTCTGATACTTGGGAATTCAACACTACTTAGACTTAAGGTCTTTTTGAGACCTTTAAGAGTTCCATTTAACGTTAATTTATCTAAATCTTCCTTTTGGCCAGGCCACTATCACTTTTCTAGGCCATGGAGTAGGTAGTGGTAAGTTGCACCTAAACTTGCTAAAGTTTTTGCTATTAAAGATTATTCAGTTCCTCATAATAGGAAATCTCTTCAACGTTTCGTAGGCAGATAGGATTTTACAGAAGATTCTGTAAGAATTTCTCGGGTATTGTAGCCCCTCTTACCTCTCTTAACAGTCCCTAAAGTTCCCTTTAAATTTGGGCCTCAGACTGTAACACTGCTTTTAAAAAGCAAAAAGATTATTGTGTACTGCACACATTCTCTTGTCTCCAGACTTCTCCAAACCTTTTTCATTACAGGTTGATGCTTGCGAGTCTGGGGTTGGGGCAGTACTATTACAAAACGAGAATTTAGGAGTTGCAGCTGTAGCATTCTTTTCCCCCCAATTTCAGCCACATCAGAGGGCTTACTCTACCATTGAAAAAGAAGCCCTCGCGTTGGTACTGGCTTTGGAGTATTTCGATGTTTGTGGGCCAGACATCGCAGGTGGTCAGTCTACAGTGATCACAATCCTCTAGTATATCTCCAAGCCATGAAGAACCACAACACAAGGCTCATGCGCTGGACGCTAAGACTGCAACCATACTCACTCAGAATTAAATATATTGCCGGCAAAGAAAATATGTTGGCAGACTCTAGATAAAGAGTCTAATATTTTTATTTATTTAGGTTAGGATGTTATTTGTGGTAACCCCTTTTCACGCTTTTTTTTTTTTCCCCTGGTGTGGGTTTTTTTTTTTTTTTTTTTTTTTTTTTTTTTTTTTTAGTGAGGGGATGCGGGCTACCGTCCGCCTGTATCTTGGACCTATGCTAGCCTGTCTGACTGCTGTCTCTAAGTTTAGGGTTTGGCTTTTGGTCACGAGAAAAGCTGAGCCTCTAAGAGTTGGATGGGGAAGAGCAAAGGCGGTCCCATTATTTTGTGCCATGGCGGCCGGTTACCACGGGAGGTGGCAGCCTAATCCTGAGCCTTCTCGGGGTGGGGGTGTGGATGCAAGTACGTAACCTTTATTCGGCGCATGTAAACACCTCATTTACAGGCTATCTCCCCAAACCAGCGAACCAGGTTGCTAAGAGTTGTGATGGGGCCCCGTCGTTCAACTTAGTTTACCAGGTTCTAGCCAATAAGAAGATGGTTTTGGCAATCACAGAGGTTATGTGGGTACCGCTCTCCTGTCTGCCCTTGTCATTCCCATTCTAGAGCTGGTTGAAGCACGGTCTGCTACCTTGTGGCTTCTATTTCTGCCTTGCTTACCGTGGAGTGCACTATACTTATCACTGTACATAGTGTACATATTGCTGTTCTAAATTGGTGAAGGATAAAAACAAGTCTAAACTTTTTCTGCTGTTTATTTTGCTCCCATTACACCCGGGATAACAGGCCATTTGGAATCCTGGGTTGTAATAGAGTACAACTAGGCCTATATAGGGAAAATCATTGATTTTGATGATGTGATAGATGATTTTGTAGGATTGAATTCAAGGAAATGTAAGAACAATTTCACTGAGATGTTACCTGTACTCAAGGTGAAATCGGAACTAATGTTTCTCTGATATTTCAATGTTTTCCTTTATTTTTATTTTTTAATTGTTGAAGATGAATAAATGTAGGATCTGTTGCCTGTACTCAGACTGGTTTTTGAGTTTGTTTCCTCAGTATTACTAAGATTATTTTATCATTAATAAAGTTGAAGTATTCTTTTGTTAGGTTTATGACCCTTAAACGTTCTCTTTGCTAAACATTAGTCACTGGTCATGCAGTAGTGACATAACTGGAGTTTACTTCCCCATCCCCCCGCCCTTGGATTTCATGGGGGTGACATCAAAGATGCTGCCCCTGGTGACATCAACCCTAACAACGCCACTGGATCCGTCCCTCCCAGTTTCCTGGAAAAACCTCGCTCCCTACTCAGGAAGGAGCGGAGATTTCTTCTTTAGTCTTGCTTAGGGAACCACCCCTCCCTGGGGAGGGGAGGAAAGGAGCCTAGCTCCCTGCCCCTGTGATATACGGTGAGGAGTGGAGATATTTTCGGCCAGTGGAGTGTTTTGTTTTAGCTTGGGAATAGGAGTGCTGATCCAGCTTATATAATACAGAAGATTGATGAGTAAGACACATGTGCAACAGTTGGACATCTTTACTGTTGAAACACTGCAACAGCACAGGGTACAGGCTGAAGGGAACAGACGTGATGTGCCAACAATGAAGATTCCCAAATGTAGCAGATGTCTTACTCATGAACTTACCGATATTTTAAACAGTTTTCAACATTATTACAGAAGCCTGATATTACGGCCATATGCTATATTCTGAGATTCTTTACGTGGTCTGGTAGTGTCATTCCTACTCTGTAAACCTTTGGATTTTCTGAGTCTGTCTAACGTTTGCTAAATGGACCCAAGTCTCTACCAGAGACATTTTATAAAGGGTTTTTTGGTTTGGTTAAAGTCCCGAGATGAAAAAAAAACACGTGTACAAATTTGGGGTATCTTTATTGCTACATAGTGGCTTCGTCAGTAAGATACTGAGAAAATATATTGTGGGCCCTGCAGTATAAATAATTAGAACCATGTGCAACTTTGTATTTTTATTGGGAAACGTTTCGCCCCGTGGTTTCATCAGCCATAGTAGGAGAAACTTGAACAGGAAAGAATGAGGTAATACCCCCTAAAATTGAATGATTCAAGTTGAGGAAACTGAACACATCGCTCAAGGTTGAGGGACTGATTACCCCATTTTTCTCCTGTTCTTCAAGTTTTTCCTACGATGACTGATGAAGCCCCTGTGTGGCGAAACGTTTCCTCAATAAAGATACCCAAGAGTTGCACTGTGTTATTTATCACAGTCGGTTCTCTGAACCTTCATTACAAAGCAGCAGTATAAGGGGTTAAAGATGTAGTCGTCCGTTTAACCCTGAGAAAGTTTGAGGGGGGTCAGTCCCTCATTATTATTTAAAGGGGAAAGGTAAAGCTGTAGGATTATACAATGCTTGTGGGGGGGGGGGTGGGAAGGCATTTAGGCTAAATTCGGGAACTTTAAAAAAGAGTTTAATTCCCTAGTCAAAAGCCCCCCACTAGCGTCAAAAAATTTTTTCGAAAGGGGGGCAGTCCCCCAGACTAGAAAAGTTCAGCTCCTGATCTGGAATGATGTGAAACCGAAACCTGGAAAGGGGTCGTAAATATGTCAAAAGGAGAAACGTGGGGATCTTGAAGACTGGATTTTAATACTAATACATCGTTTTATGTTAATGATGTTCACTGTAGTTGTGTTGACAGTAGTGGTGGTGCTAATGATGCTAATAGTAGTGGTAATGATGTTAACAGTAGTGATAATGAAGTTTACAGTAATGATGTTATTGGTGTTAACAGTAGTAGTGGTAATAATGATGTTAACAGTAGTGGTGTTAATGATGCTAACAGTAGTGATGTTAATAATGTTTACAGTAGTGATGTTAATAAGGTTAACATCATTACCATTACTGTGGCAGATGCAGTTTAATATAGACAAATGTAAAGTTTTAAATGTTGGACAGGCAAAAAACCATGGCACATATAAACTAAATAATGCAGATCTTAATATTACGGATTGCGAAAAGGATTTAGGAGTTCTGGTTAGTAGTAATCTAAAACCAAGACAACAGTGTTTAGTGTTCGCAATAAAGCTAACAGAATCCTTGGCTTCATAGCAAGAAGTATAAATAATAGAAGTCCTCAGGTTGTTCTTCAACTCTATATATCCTTGGTTAGGCCTCATTTAGATTATGCTGCGCAGTTCTGGTCACCGTATTACAGAATAGACATAAATGCACTGGAAAACTTACAAAGGAGGATGACAAAGATGGTCCCATGTATCAGAAATCTTCCCTATGAGGATAGACTGAGGGCCCTGAATCTGCACTCTCAATAAAGGCTTAGAATTAGGGAGGATGTGATTGAGGTGTATAAATGGAAAACAGAAATTAATTAAGGGAACGTAAATAGCGTGCTAAAAATATCTAACAGACAGGACGCACAGCAATGGTTTTAAATTGGAAAAATTCAGATTCAGGAAGGATATAGGAAAGCACTGGTTTGGTAATAGAGTTGTGGATGAGTGGAACAAACTCCCGAGTACCGTCATATAAGGTAAGACGTTGTGTAGTTTTAAAAATAGGTTGGATAAATACATGAGTGAGTGTGGGTGGGTGTGAGTTGGACCTAACTATCTTGTGCTACTAGGTCAGATGATGTGCTCCTCTTTTAAGTGATGTGTCTGACCTCACTAGGTCAGTGAGGTCAGAAGGTCAGAGAGCTTAAGCTGCATGGGCCAGTAGGCCTGTTTCAGTGTTCCTTCTTTCTTATGTTCTTTGTTAATGATGCTAACAGCAGTGTTGTTAATGATGCTAACAGCAGTGTTGTTAATGATGCTAACACCAGTGTTGTTAATGATGCTACACACAGTGTTGTTAATGATGCTAACACCAGTGTTGTTAATGATGCTAACACCAGTGTTGTTAATGATGCTAACACCAGTGTTGTTAATGATGCTAACAGCAGTGTTGTTAATGATGCTAACACAGTGTTGTTAATGATGCTAACACCAGTGTTGTTAATGATGCTAACACCAGTGTTGTTAATGATGCTAACACCAGTGTTGTTAATGATGCTAACACCAGTGTTGTTAATGATGCTAACAGCTGTGTTGTTAATTAATGGTGCTAACATAATTTTAACAACATTTATTATAATGGTGCAAAGGATAGAGATGTTAAAGACACAGTAGTGGTGGTAATGGTGCTCACAATAGTGATAGTAGGGCTAATAAAAGTAGTGTAGATAACGGTATTTAAAGTAGTAATGACAATGAGAGTAACAATATTGGGTAATGTAAGTAACAGCAGTGGTGATATGAGACATAATAGTAGTGCTTGCAATATTAGTGCCAATAGTAGGTGTGATTGTTGGTAACAGTAGTGGATGTAATGATAACAGTAACAGTGAAAATAATTGTATACAGTAGTGGCGGTATTAGAGGTAACAGAAGTGGTAATAATAGGAGTAACAGTATTGATGTCATGATTGTTAGAGTAGTGGGGATAATATTAGTAAAGGTATTGGTAGGTAAGTGGTAACAGTAGTGGTGATAATAGTGATAACAGTAGTGGTAATAGTAATGGTGGTAATACTATGTAAGGTAACATCTATCTATATGGTAATAAACAGCTGGCCAATATTACTCACCCAGAGTTTCCTGCTCCACGATCATCAGTGGATTGTTACCAAAGAACTCACTAAGCTCGTTGTGGTAACGGTAGTCCAGCACGAACAGTACAGCACCCAAGATCATGCAAAGGATCCCTGCATGGTAAAGACACAGATGCATTGAGATCGTGAATATTACTTTAGTTGTTGTTGTGGATGTCGTTAATGTTGTTGTTATTAGTTATTTTTATTATTTTTTTTATTTATTATCACACTGGCCGATTCCCAACAAGGCAGGGTGGCCCGAAAAAGAAAAACTTTCACCATCATTCACTCCATCACTGTCTTGCCAGAAGGGTGCTTTACACTACAGTTTTTAAACTGCAACATTAACACCCCTCCTTCAGAGTGCAGGCACTGTACTTCCCATCTCCAGGACTCAAGTCCGGCCTGCCGGTTTCCCTGAATCCCTTCATAAATGTTACTTTGCTCACACACCAACAGCACGTCAAGTATTAAAAACCATTTGTCTCCATTCACTCCTATAAAAACATGCTCACGCATCCCTGCTAAAAGTCCAAGCCCCCCGCACAAAATAACCTCATTTACTCCCTCCATCCAACCATTCCTAGGCCGACCCCTACCCCGCCTTCCTTCCACTACAGACTGATACACTCTTGAAGTCACTCTGTTCCGCCCATTCTCTCTACATGTCCGAACCACCTAAAACAACCCTTCCTCAGTCTCTGGACAACAGTTTTGGTAATCCCGCACCTCTCCTAATTTCCAAACTACGAATTCTCTGCATTATATTCCACCACACTTGCCATCAGGCATGACATCTCCACTGCCTCCAGCCTTCCCTCGCTGCTCAACATTCATCCCCCCATGCCTCACACCCATTGTGAGAGCGTTGGTTAAAACTATTACTCTCATACATTCCCTTCTTTGCCTCAAGGACAAAGTCTTTGTCTCCACAGACTCCTAAGTGCACCACTCACCCTTTTCCCTCCTCAATTCTATGATTCACCTCATCTTTCATAGACCCATCCGCTGACACATCCACTCCCAAATATCTGAATACATTCACCTCCTCCATACTCTCTCCCTCCAATCTGTTATCCAATCTTTCATCACCTAATCTTTTTGTTATCCTCGTAACCTTACTTTTTCCCTGTATTCACTTTTAATTTTCTTCTTTTGCACACCCTACCAAATTCATCCACCAATCTCTGCAACTTCTCTTCAGAATCTCTCAAGAGCACAGTGTCACACTTTATGTGTGATTCTTTATCTTTTAACTCCACGCCTCTTGCCAAGACCCTCGCATTTACTTCTCTTACAACCCCATCTATAAATATATTAAACAACCACGGTGACATCACACATCCTTGTCTAAGGCCTATTTTTACTGGGAAATAGTTTCCCTCTTTCCTACATACTCTAACTTGAGCCTCACTATCCTCGTAAAAACTCTTCACTGCTTTCAGTAACCTACCTCCTACACCATACACCTGCAACATCTGCCACATTGCCCTCCCATCCACCCTGTCATACGCCTTTTCCAAATCCATAAATGCCACAAAGACCTCTTTAGCCTTATCTAAATACTGTTCACTTATATGTTTCACTGTAAACACCTGGTCCACACACCCCCTACCTTTCCTAAAGCCTCCTTATTGTTATAAATATATGACGTGCTTAGTTCGTGTCCATTTCTTAGCACAAAGTTTGGTGGTTATTCGTTTCTCACGACTAAAATTAAAGTTTTGAGTGAATTAGAGAATCCATTTTTGTTTGCTAATACATGTATTAATATTCATACATACAACTATACATACATAAGGCTATTTGAATACACTATAATAGCAGGTAATCTGACTTAGGATTTAGATCTGATGAGAAGAGATAAACATTAGTCAAGTTCTAATAACACTGTATGCTTAACCCCTCAAGGAAGGTTCCTTGATGTTGGTGAGGGGCTCTTGATTTAGGGAATTGGATCTGTGCTCTAGTTCCCCGAATTAAGCCTGAATGCCTTCCACATCCCCCCCCAGGCGCTGTATAATCCTCCATGTTTAGCGCTTCCCCCTTGACAATAATAATAATAATTAACAGTTAGGGCCAATTAATCTGGCGTCTGGTTGTGTGGCTAAAGTACTGTGTACTTTGCTGCTGAGTTCTGCTGTGGACTGAGACATAATGTTTGTAAATAACACTATGTACCACTAAGTATGGTACATAATGTTATGTTATTTGTGGTTTCATAGTGTTATGTTATTTGTGTAGTTTTTGAAGTAACGTCAAGATTCAAGCGGTCACAGCCACCCCATTCATTACATCCAGATTTATTCTGTATTTGCAAATTGCTTGTTGAAAGCATTCTTAAAGAAATGTAGTATTTTTACATTTACAACTTAGGTATGCAGAAGGCTTCAGTATTCTGAATTAAAACAAATCTTGTAGATGAATGGTTCACAGAACCGACATGTTGATAAATTAGACACATGTGCAACTCTTGGGTATCTTTATTAAGGAAACGTTTCGCCACACAGTGGCTTCATCAGTCCATACACAGGAGAAGGTTGAAGAATAGGAGGAGAATGAGGTAATCAGTCCCTCAACCTTGAGTCGATATGGTCAGTCCATCAATCTTGAGTGGAATACGGCATATGAGCGGAGAAGGAGCTTATAAACCGTAGGTAGGAGAGTTGCACATGTGTCTAATTTATCAAAACAAATCTTAAAATTGTGTTGCTACTCAAGGCTCTCATCTTCAAGCAATTGTTTCACAATAGTACATCATATTACGCTTTAAAATTATTCTCTTTCTTGAACTGGATCGAATTTGTTTATCGCTCTAGAATCACTTCTTTGAAAGGGAAATTATATGATGCAGATGCCTCTGGAAAGAGAATCTAAAATACTGAAGTGAAAATATCAGTTCTCTCCCTGAAAACGTCTAAATATTTCTTAGCCAACGACCTTAGGCTTATTTTATTAAAAAAATGTGCATTCAGTATACGAAAATAATGAACTTCTTCGACTCTTTTGAATCCTGGAACCAAATTATTTTACTCTTTTGTTTAGGATCTTTACCCAAGGGTCCAGTTATTTTTTTCATTCTACTAGGACAAAGTTGTATGGATGACTCATGTTCCCATACTTCTTACTTTATCTGCTCCCCTGTTATAAGCTCTGCTTATAACGTGGCTCGGTTGACTTATCATACTGGCTCTTAGTCAGCATGATAAGTCTACCGAGCCACGTTCCTTTTAGACGAGAGTCTTGGCCCTTATGAAGCAAGCATTGTTAGATAATATGCAGAAGGCATGATTTATGACTAAGATTAGGTTAGTACGCTTGAAAAACAACCATTTGAATGTATAATGCACATTAATTACCTCGGAGAATAATGCTTCAATATACATGATTCTATTAGACCTTGTATTGATGGTGATATTGATTTTGATGACGTTACATATGTGTCCTGAGGTTATTTACCGGATGTCACAATTTTCACTTAAAATTTAATTCTTCACAATTCATACCGGCTGGTACAGTGGAACCTCTGGTTACGAACGCTTTCAAACACGAACAAATCGGTTCACGACCAAAAAATTTGCCAGATTTTTGCATCTGGTCACGAACAAACACAGACCCGCCAGTGGCGTTATTTTTTTTTTTCACGCGCCAATTTCTTCCACTTCCTGTAATTGCAACTGTGATCAATTCGGATTAGCAATGTTTTATCAGTAGGTAGTGTACAAACAGCTTCTTGCAGTGCCAGTATCCTGCTATGGCTTGCCATATATGACTTTTGGAAAATATTCTTTTCTCATTTGTTAGTTGGGCTGTCTTATTGTAACTTGGTCAATGTATGATTGAAAGATGCTTCTTACCGTACTGCAAAAATGAAAGAAATCGGATGATAAATAACGGAGTTCACTTCTCAGCTATTAGACGCCCATTGAAACTTAGGACTCGTGCAGTGTTAGTTTTCTCTGTTGTTCAAGGTTTTCTCAGTGTTATTCAAGGCTTTTACATTTAGCTTACTATTACACTGTGCATTCTTTGGTATAAATAACTATTTTTGTGCTTAAAAATCTCAAAAAAAAAAAAAAAAATATTTACATACAGTTCGTAGGGGTATGGAACGGATTAATCGTATTTACATACAATCCAATGGGGAAATTCAGTTCGGGTCACGACCAAATCGGGTCGCGACCACAGTTTTGGAACCAATTATAGTCGTAACCAGAAGTTCCACTGTATCATGTCTCACTAGAATTAAAGTCAACCAAGTTTTCTTGGGATGTGTCTGTTATGTGTGCTGGTTTTTCACAATAAGCATTTAAGTATTGTTGTTTATATCAAGCTACAACCATATATTAACGCAAGTAAGACCATCCTGTTACAGTTTAAGCAGCGTTTCCTGTTCGTGAATGATCTTACAGAATTAAAGGCTTCACTATGTAGTCTTATTCCTAAGCCTGAAGCGCATGTATACAGATTACTGCAGAGTAAATGTTGTAATGGTAGAATTTCCTACAATATGTTAGGTAGAAGTACACATTTGCAACGAAGGTGCCATTTTTATTGTGGCAATGTTCCGCTCTCCAGGAGCTTTTTCAAGGCATGATAAATATCCTGGAGAGCGAAACGTTGCCATAATAAAATGTCACATTAATTGCTCATGTAGCCAAAATTAACTTATGTATCAGAAATTTAGTATGGAAAATAATTATGTAAATTCTAATTGCAAAAGCTCCTCTGTGACTCTCTTAAAATTTAATTTTCTTATTGACATCCTTAAAATTTAATTTAGTTTAAAATTCAAAGTTTGTGTCAAGGTAGCGCGGTGCAAGAGACATTGAAACTAGTTATTTGTGTTCACTGTAGATTAGTTTGTTTCCGCATGTTGCCAGTATCATACCCGTACGTCAGGTAGATGTCAGGTAGATGCCCCTCTGTATGGAGTCTAATGCCCCTCCATCAAGAGTCTAATGTTCCTTCTTCAGGAGTCTCTTGACCATCAATCAGGAGTAAGACCTCATTAGAAAAGCACTCTGTAGGATCTCTAGGCGCTAGACTGAGTAATTTTTCTGGCTATGTTCTGTAACGTGAGGGTCTACCTGCTGTTTCCAGTAGGAACATAACTGCCTTGAATTCTTGTGAATCCAGGCTTCATACCTGTGGCTCTGTCCTGAAGTAGGTGTATATCTTGTAAACTAGGTGATTATCTTGTAAACTAGGTGATTATCTTGTAAGCTAGGTAATTATCTTGTAAAACTGTGATTGTAGAATGTCTAAGGACATCGGTATCATCACGGATAATTGTAGCCTACACCTGCGATGTTTTCATATATTTTCTTTCTATTGGTGCTTTTAACTGTGTCCCATAGCTCGGTTAGTAGCGCACTAAGCTCACACATTCAGGTCCGTGGTTCGATCCCCGTTAAGAATGGAAACATCGGGCGTGTTTCCTTAAGACACCTGCTGTCCCTGTTCACCTAACAGTAAGTACCTGGCTGTTAATCGTCTGGTGTGGGTGGCATCTCTGGACAAAACTAACCTAATTTGCCCAAAATGCTCTGTATAACAAGGAGCTTTCTATAATGTCATTAATGTCAGCTAGGCCTCTATACGTTGTACACGTACAAATAAAGATTATTACTATTATATTACTATGAGTATAATTATTTTAGAGGTATTACGTGAACTTTCGTCTCCCCGGTGAGTGAATCTTCACACTAGTGACAACGTTATCCTTAAATAGGGGAATGCATTTTTCCCCTAATGGCAGAGGTTGCTAAGAGTCTATCCTGGGTGTTTGTGTATAGTCAATATCTCTGTTATTTTTCAGAACTCTCTTCTATATTTACAAACGTTGTCTTAGACAATTGTCTTATTGTGTGTCTAACTTATAACCTGTGTCAATATTATGTCAAAAAATTAAACTATCACATTGATGTATTAATATTGCAAAGATTTTTTTAAATGACTCTTGAGATATAAAAAAAATCAATAGTGCTTTCAAAATGACTCTATACAAAAAACAAACCACAGAATTGTAAATTAAGAAAAAATAACTATTTAAACTGAAGAGAAAATATAAAGGATTTTTTTTTCTGTTTAGAATTTGATCATGTGACAAAGCTAATAAAAAAACGTGTAAATTTTATCTCCAATTTAAGAGTAAGTTAGGAAAAAAATAAGAATCCATATTTTAGGTTTGATAGATTTAAATTCCAACACATCATCTGGCAGGTGTATTAAGAAATGAAGGATGATATTTATCTCTTGCCCAATCACTCATCCACCTGCTTATACCATACATTATCACTCATCCACCTGCTTATACCATGCATCATCACTCATCCACCTGCTTATACCATACATTATCACTCATCCACCTTCTTATACCATACATTATCACTCATCCACCTGCTTATACCATACATTATCACTCATCCACCTGCTTATACCATACATTATTACTCATCCACCTTCTTATACCATATATTATCAGTCATCTACCTGCTTATACCATACATTATCACTCATCCACCTTCTTATACCATACATTATCACTAATCCACCTGTCAGCATAGTTGCTGATCCTCTGTATATGTATATGTTATCTAAGTATCATAGTACAATCCATATGTTTTACATAGTTGACCCCTTGCTAGGCTCAGTGACTAGCTTGTGTGACGTCACATGATGCTGCATGTGAGTGCTGCGCTCCGGGTCTCTCCCTTACTCCACCCATAGGTCTACGACAAGGCAACAAGGCAAGGTTGGACTCCCCCTTTCACACTCTGCCAATATAAGTGTTACCATCAACAAGGTTGTTTAACTCCAGCCATCATATCTCCATGAACCCTCCCAACAAATGCTGCCAGGGATGAGAGCCGCAGATGTATGGAGATTAACTTATATCAGCCGACGATGGACACTGTGTCGACCACATGCTAGCCAAGCAGCCAGCTACCCCAAGCAAGCGTCCACCAGCCTGTTTGCTTCCTGCTTACTGATCAGTCTTTGTATCTTAGTGTTTTATTTGCTTATTTGCATTACTTCCGAGGGGTTGACCCGAGTTTGCAAATTAAGCCAAGCCGCCAAGCCAGTCTGTGGGGAGAGTCAAGCCCTACACCATCCAGCCTGTCTTAAGTACCAGCCTTGCCTGCTAGCCAGCTTTCCACCCCTGCTGTGCACATTGTTACAAGTTCTCAAGCCAGTCTGTGTGATGGGTTAAGCCAAGCAAGTCAGCCAACTAACTCAGGTGACTAACTCAGTGCTCAAGCAAGCCACATCGCTTGTGCTTCCATTTCTAGCCGTCCTGAATGTTTATACCATCCCTGTGGTGTTGTGGTATTTTGTGGGGCTGGCTTAGAATATTTTCGTGCCTAGTGTGGGAGTCCCCAGAGCACATGGCTTACGCCGTTTATCCAGCAGGCCTAGCCACCATGCAGCGTCCCAGCACGCTGCCTCAACTACCCACACCTTCCCACTACCATTGTTTTTCACCCTTATATCGGTCCTAGCACCTTATTTTACGGCTCACATAGCAGGTAAAGACACAAGATTGTTTCATCGTACCTGTGCGCCAACGAGAAAAGCCTTGCTATGTGAGTTCTTCGAGTTTAAGAGCAAATTCTTCCAGACGTCGCAGTGTTGGGAGTAGTGGAAAGTCGCCGCCAGCCCACGACACTCAGACGACCACCACCACCTCCACTACCACCCTGCCTTCGCCTCTCCACCATCAACGTTTATAGACATTTGCGAGTGTTGAGACTTGCTTTTTTTTTTTTGGTTTTCAGTGATTTCTTACTGACATTTCTTTTTCAGTGATTTCTTAGTGACATTCAGTGACTCTTGATTAGACTGTGTTCATTTTATTGGTTTGCAATTTTTTTCTCTTTCTTCAGTGTTTAATTTTCGTACTTTATTTTTGTCTGTTGTGTTGTGTTCCTTTTTTTTTATATATTTACTTGAAGTAAGTACTTTAACATTTTTCCCTGTTGTTTTGCAATATTAATCAGTATAAACTTGTGTTTACACTTCACAATTATCATGTGTTCACAGTACTGTGTTCCTTGTCCAGTAAGTTATGAAGAAAAGTAATTCAGTAACTGTTATCTTATATTCTGCGTCACAACTCAATGTTGTCTCAGTTATTTTTTTTCTCCCAGCATTTGTGTATTCTTGCTGATTTTTTTTATTCATTCATTTCCCATTTTACTGTGAGTTGAACATTCTTCTGTGTTCTTTTTATTTATCCAGTGTCTAATTTGTTCTATCTCCACAGACAATAGTGTCATTATTTTGTTTGAAGCAAGACAATTATTTCCAGTTTTTGTCAACACAAGACCTTACTGCAAGAAAATTTTATTTAGCCAGTGTCTAATTTGTTCTATCTCCACAGACAATAGTGTCATTATTTTGTTTGAAGCAAGACAATTATTTCCAGTTTTTGTCAACACAAGACCTTACTGCAAGAAAATTATCATAGTATTGTGCATATATTGATGTGTTGTGTTGCTGCCTCATTGTAAGTGTTAACCTTTCTCTGTTTTGTGTTTTATGTCCTCTGTTATTTTTCATATTTCATTGAACAAATTCACTCTTAGTGCAATTTTTTACCTTCTTTTTTAAAGTAAATCATTCTTTTGGTTGCTCAGTAAGTGTTTGCTTAAGCTGCAATTAAGAGTTAATGTAAAGTAAAAGGACACAAGTGCAACTAATGTGACATTGTATTGTGGCAACGTTTCGCTCTCCAGGAGCTTTATCAAGCCATTAGCCATGGCTTGATAAAGCTCCTGGAGAGCGAAACGTTGCCACAATAAAATGTCACATTAGTTGCACTTGTGTCCTTTTACTTTACATATTGTCGGTAATTCTACCAACGTTATTACAAGAGTTAAAGTGTTCAATCAGTTCATTCCTTGTTAATTTTTTTTGGTTCTTGTAAATTGAATTTTCTTGTGTGTGCAATTTGATTTTTATTATTGCAGTCTTGACTCATTCTGCAATGACTCTTGTGCAAGTATTGTGCTGCCATTAATTTTTTCTTTCATAAATTTTTTATGTAGTGTTGTGTTGTGCAGTAATTTTTGATTAGTGATTATTATTTGCAATATTGCTACAGTTTATTTCAGTGGAATATTCTGTGATTTCAGTTTTACATTTCTTGTGTTTGTGCATAATATTTTATCTTTGTGTGTCATTTTATTTTTTTAGAGATTGCTGTCCCAGTCCATTTTAAATTTTCACAAGATTTATTGATTCCATTTTATCATTTTTGATTAATTTATCATTTATTGTTGAATTTCTTTATTGAATTGAGAGTAAAGACAACTCAATGTGCCATTAATTCAAATTAAAGCAAATTTGATTTGAGTAAAGTATATTTTCTCTTGATTATCAAAGTGTTGCTTATCCAGTTGAGTGTTTTATGTGAGTTTTCCTTGCTCTACAGTGTGACTTGTTTTTTGTTTCTTTGCTTATGCAGAATAGTTAAGCATTTTCTTCCCATTTAAGCTTATTGTGTCATATTCTCTCTATCATTCTTGCCTTATGTCCTTGAGTAAGTTCCCGGAGAAGATGTCCCAGTCACTTTTCAATACTCACTTAGTGTATCATGCCAGTCCAAGTAAACATGACTCAGCCCACACTCCTAATATTCCCTTACTCACTGAAAGACAATACCTAGCTAGACAATGTGTTTGTTCTCACAGCTTGTCTCTGAGATTTGTTAAAGTGCTGCAAAATGTGAAGCTCAGATTAAGTTCCTATAGATCTGTGAATTACTTATTAACGTAGCCTAGCGGTCAGGCACTAGTAATACTGTCACTCCTGTCTGGAATCCAGCCACAATATCGTGCACGCAAGATAGTGTACAGTTACACTGGGTTTTAGAGGAACCTCAGACAACCCTGGGTGCTGAGACTACTATCCCTGCGATGGCGACTCGTTCCCTGCTGGGGACGCTTTGTGAAGAACGTTACTTGTAATGAGTTATGTCATCTCTTGCTGATGTCGCAAGCCATTGCAGAAAGACGTTTCTGTGGCTAGTGTACTCGAGTGTTGTTGTTATTCCTTGTGTACCAGATGGTGATACTATCCTTGTTGACAGTAATCCATGCAATGTAAAAGTTATTTCTCGAGTAACCTTCACATGTTGTTAACGTTGATAAGAGCAGTCTCTTTATAGCTTTAACCTCGTGTCACTGTGTGCGACTCAGAATGAAAACCAGTATTGTCGACCGTGTTCATTTCTTTTCCCCTGTGCTTGCAGTGAGAGATAGTAGATCTGTTCTCCATTCCACCGAGTTTGTTCATTCCTCCAGTAAGAAAGAACTGATCCCTTGTGGTCTTGTGTGATTCAATTCCTGCTCCAGGTAGATCTTGTTCTGACTGTGAAGCCACCAGCATCCATTAGTGACTTTGTAATGAGCCAAGAATTACTGTATCGGACAGCCGAGTTGGGTACTCCTGACAGAAGGGTATAACAGTTAGTAATTCCACAGCAACTAGTGAATGTAACTGTATCTTTTGTAGATACTTGTTCAGATCTCCCTCAGTCAAGGCATGTGTTAGCTATTGCAAAGGAATTCGATCCTCCCAAAGACGATAACCATTCAGTATATGTAAATCTTACCCTCGCAGAGTTGGGTTTAAATGTACATAGTCTGTATAATGTATCTAGTTTAATGTAGTTTAATGAAGTTGTCAACTGTGTGTTTATTATAAGCTTATCAGCTTTCAGAAATTTTTTTTGGGTGTTCACGTTCCCTCCGAATTCTGAGAATTTAGCAGTAATGATCTGTGCATGCCAGATCTGCCTTTGCTGTTAATTACTTTCACCTTTGTAAGTATATATATTCTTCCTCAGAATCCGTAGAGTGCATGAATACAGATCTATCGAAAAATTCCATCATTTTATTATACTATGATTTGTTCTTATAATTCATAATTTATTATGATACCACCCATTACGATCCCATCAATTAGTTTTAAGTTACATATGTCTTTGCTATTGTATAGAATCAGCCCAGAGCCACCTGCCTGTTCAGCCTATAGCATAGTATGTCGAGAGGACATACGTAACATGACCGAGCTGTCAGCATAGTTGGTGATCCTCTGTATATGTATATGTTATCTAAGTATCATAGTACCATCCATATGTTTTACATAGTTGACCCCTTGCTAGGCTCAGTGACTAGCTTGTGTGACGTCACGTGATGCTGCATGTGAGTGCTGCGCTCCCGGTCTCTCCCTCACTCCACCCATAGGTCTACGACAAGGCAACAAGGCAAGGTTGGACTTCCCCTTTCACACTGTCAATATAAGTGTTACCATCCAACAAGTGTGTTTAACTCCAGCCATCATATCTCCACGAACCCTCCAACCCTCCAAACACACCTGTTTATACCATACATCATCACTCATCCACCTGCTTATACCATACATCACTCATCCACCTGCTCATACCATACATTATCACTCATCCACCTGTTTATACCATACATCATCACTTATCCACCTGCTTGCACCATACATCACTCATCCACCTGCTCATACCATACATTATCACTCATCCACCTGTTTATACCATACATCATCACTTATCCACCTGCTTACACCATACATCACTCATCCACCTGCTCATACGAGACTTTATCACTCATTCACCTGCTCATACCATACTTCATCACTCATCCACCTGCTCATACCATACGCCATCACTCATCCACCTGCTTATACCATACTTCATCACTCATCCACCTGCTCATACCATACTTCATCACACACCCATGAATTTTAAAGAACGAATTTAATTGTATCAGGCATATATCTGTTATATACCTCATACATAATTACCTCACACCTGTAAAATAACTACCTGTTGACTACAAAACTCGTTCATAACTATTTCATCGCTATATACCTGCTATATAAACATTGTATAACTGCTATATACCTCATAATAAATTGCGATATAAGTTATATAAGTTAATGTTTTGAAATGACAAACTTTTCTCATTTTTACACGCAAGGATATTAAGTATAATGATGTATATAATTGCAAATAAATATAATTTCATATTAGTTTATATTAGTTTATATAAGTTTATATAATTTCATGTAGTTTCATATTTCATATCTTAGGTTTAATTGATATATAATTGCGTATAATTGTATATTAATGAAAAAAAATTAAACTTTCGTCCAGTAACGAGAAAGTCTATGAACCGGCAGGTGTGTTGCTCTGTGTATATACAACGAGAGGTGTATCTCTGTGTATATACAACGAGAGGTGTATCTCTGTGTATATACAACGAGAGGTGTATCTCTGTGTATATACAACGAGAGGTGTATCTCTGTGTATATACAACGAGAGGTGTATCTCTGTGTATATACAACGAGAGGTGTATCTCTGTGTATATACATCGAGAGGTATATCTCTGTGTATATACAACGAGAGGTGTATCTCTGTGTATATACAACGAGAGGTATATCTCTGTGTATATACAACGAGAGGTGTATCTCTGTGTATATACAACGAGAGGTATATCTCTGTGTATATACAACGAGAGGTGTATCTCTGTGTATATACAACGAGAGGTGTATCTCTGTGTATATACAACGAGAGGTGGTGTATCTAATGTGTGTATACAACCAGAGGTGTATCTCTGTGTATATACAACGAGAGGTGTATCTCTGTGTATATACAACGATAGGTGCGTCTCTGTGTATATACAACAAGAGGTGCATCTCTGTGTATATACAACTAGAGTTGTATCTCTGTGTATATACAACGAGAGGTGTATCTCTGTGTATATACAGCGAGAGGTGTATCTCTGTGTACATACAGCGAGAGGTGTATCTCCGTGTGTATACAACAAGAAGTGTATATATGTGTATATACAACGAGAGGTGGTGTATCTAATGGGTTTATACAACGAGAGGTGTATCTCTGTGTATATACAACGAGAGGTGTATCTCTGTATATACAACGAGAGGTGTATCTCTGTGTATATACAACTAGAGGTGTATCTCTGTGTATATACATCGAGATGTGTATCTCGGTGTATGTACAACGAGAGGTGTATCTCTGTGTATATACAACGAGAGGTGTATCTCTGTGTATATACATCGAGAGGTGTATCTCTGTGTATATACAACGAGAGGTGTATCTCTGTGTATATACAACTAGAGGTGTATCTCTGTGTATATACATCGAGAGGTACATCTCTGTGTATATACAACGAGAGGTGCATCTCTGTGTATATACAACGAGAGGTGTATCTCTGTGTATATAGAGTGAGAGGTGTATCTGTGTATATACAGCGAGTGGTGTATCTCTGTGTATATACAGTGAGCAGTGTATCTCTATATATACAACGAGAGGAGGTTTATCTAATGTGTATATACAGCCAGAGGTGTATCTCTGTGTATATACAACGAGAGGTGTATCTCTGTGTATATACAACGAGAGGTGTATCTGTGTATATACAACGAGAGGTGTGTCTCTGTGTATATACAACGAGAGGTGTATCTCTGTGTATATACTACGAGAGGTGTATCTCTGTGTATATACAACGAGAGGTGGTGTATCTAATGTGTGTATACAACCAGAGGTGTATCTCTGTGTATATACAACTAGAGGTGTATCTCTGTGTATATACAACGATAGGTGCGTCTCTGTGTATATACAACAAGAGGTGCATCTCTGTGTATATACAACTAGAGTTGTATCTCTGTGTATATACAACGAGAGGTGTATCTCTGTGTATATACAGCGAGAGGTGTATCTCTGTGTACATACAGCGAGAGGTGTATCTCCGTGTGTATACAACAAGAAGTGTATATATGTGTATATACAACGAGAGGTGGTGTATCTAATGGGTTTATACAACGAGAGGTGTATCTCTGTGTATATACAGCGAGAGGTGTATCTCTGTGTATATACAGCGAGTGGTGTATCTCTGTGTACATACGGCGAGAGGTGTATCTCCGTGTGTATAAAACAAGAGGTGTATATCTGTGTATATACAACGAGAGGTGGTGTATCTAATGTGTATATACAACAAGAGGTGCATCTCTGTGTATATACAGCGAGAGGTGTATCTCTGTGTATATACAGTGAGAGGTGTATCTCTGTATATACAACGAGAGGTGGTTTATCTAATGTGTATATACAACCAGAGGTGTATCTCTGTGTATATACAACCAGAGGTGTATATCTGCGTAAATACAACGAGAGGTGTATCTCTGTGTATATACAACGAGAGGTGTATCTCTGTGTATATACAACGAGAGGTGTATCTCTGTTTATATACAACGAGAGGTGTACCTCTGTGTATATACAACGAGAGGTGTATCTCTGTGTCTATGCAACGAAAGGTGCATCTCTGTGTATATACAGCGAGAGGTGTATCTCCGTGTGTATACAACAAGACTTGTATATCTGCGTATATACAACGAGAGGTGGTGTATCTAATGTGTATATACAACGAGAGGTGTATCTCTGTGTATATACAGCGAGAGGTGTGTCTGTGTATATACAACGAGAGGTGTATCTCTGTGTATATACAGGGAGAGGTGTATCTGCGTGTGTATACAACAAGAGGTGTATATCTGTGTATATACAACGAGAGGTGGTGTATCTAATGTGTATATAGAATGAGAGGTGTATCTCTGTGTATATACAATGAGAGGTGTATCTCTGTGTGTATACAACGAGAGGTGTATCTCTGTGTATATGCAACGAGAGGTGTATCTCTGTGTATATACAGCGAGAGGTGTATCTCTGTGTATATACAACGAGAGATGGTGTATCTAATGTGTATATACAACGAGAGGTGTATATCTGTGTATTTACAGCGAGAGGTGTATCTCTGTGTATATACAACGAGAGGTGTATCTCTGTGTGTATACAACGAGAGGTGTATCTCTGTGTGTATACAACGAGAGGTGTATCTCTGTGTATATACAGCGAGAGGTGTATCTCTGTGTATATACAACGAGAGATGGTGTATCTAATGTGTATATACAACGAGAGGTGTATATCTGTGTATTTACAGCGAGAGGTGTATCTCTGTGTATATACAACGAGAGGTGTATCTCTGTGTGTATACAACGAGAGGTGTATCTCTGTGTGTATACAACGAGAGGTGTATCTCTGTGTATATACAACGAGAGGTGGTGTATCTAATGTGTATATACAACGAGAGGTGTATATCTGTGTATTTACAACGAGAGGTGTATATCTGTGTATTTACAACGAGAGGTGTATCTCTGTATATATAAAACAAGAGGTGTATCTCTGTGTATATACAACAAGAGGTGATGTATCTAATGTGTATATACAACGAGAGGTGTATCTTTGTGTATATACAGCGAGAGGTGTATCTGTATATACAACGAGAGGTGTATCTTATGTGTATATACAACGAGAAGTGTATCTCTGTGTATATACAACGAGAGGTGTATCTGTGTTTATACACCGAGAGGTGTATCTTTGTGTGTATACAACGAGAGGTGTATCTCTGTGTATATACAACGAGAGGTGTATCTGTGTTTATACACCGAGAGGTGTATCTTTGTGTATATACAACGAGAGGTGTATCTGTGTGTATACAGGGAGAGGTGTATCTCTGTGTATATACAACGAGAGGTGTATCTCTTTTTATATACAACGAGAGGTGTATCTGTGTATATACAACGAGAGGTGTATCTCTGTGTATATACAACGAAAGGTGTGTATTTCTCTCCTACATACACTTATATATATGTGTGTGTGTGTCTCAGTGCGCATACACACCGAGTTATGTATCTCTCAGTGGATATAAGAAAAGTGTAGCTCCAATTACATGTGCACAAGGCGTATCTTACCTTATTAAACAAGTATCTTACCTACAATGAATACTAGGTACGAGACACCAATTAACCAAGTATCTTACCTTTTTAAACAAGTATCTTACCTACAATGAATGCTAGGTATGAAGGACACTTTCTAACCAGTTATCCTTACAAAAAAAAATATCTAAGCAACAACGAGGGGAAAAGTTCAGACGTTACAGAGCTGCAAGTACACACAGTAAAATAAGGTTGTATTCGGACAATGCGCGACATAACGAGGAAACACGAAATCGTAATAGCATGATTGTAAATAAAATCTATTAGAAGGTGACTAAATGATTTACAAAACCGATTAGTTGATAAATGAGACTTGTACAACATTTAAGTAACTTTATTCTGGAAACGTTACCTCAAACTCAGCCACATCTTTCACTTTTCTCTGTATT
Source organism: Cherax quadricarinatus (assembly GCF_026875155.1). Lineage (NCBI taxonomy): Eukaryota > Metazoa > Arthropoda > Malacostraca > Decapoda > Parastacidae > Cherax > Cherax quadricarinatus. Next base: position 2,897,260 of record NC_069409.1, read on the forward strand.
GGACTGAAGAAGGCACTGCGTGGCTAAACGTTTCCAGAATAAAGAGAACCAAATGCTGCACAAGTCCCATTTATCAAAATCTATTAGAGCCAGCTGGCTTGTGAGTTTCAGGACTCAGTTCCCATGGGTTTAAAACCCTACCCATTATGTGATTTGATATCAAGGAATACCTAAGAGCTAACACCCTCACACAGTATCTTACCAACAAAGAGTGCGAGGTACCAGTGGACACCGTATACAGTTCTGAGGATCCCATTCGGTGGAGAGAAGGGCACTTCCAGCTCGATGAAGTTTCTGTTGCCTGCCCAGATGAGAGCAGCGCAGGTGAGCATTGAGCCAGTGAGGGCCAGCATCTGGGCAGCGTAGGAGATCGTCAACTTGAACAGAATCACTGTCAGGATCCACAGTGGAAATGCCGTCCTACGGTACGAGACAATACTCAGATGTTTGGGAATATACACTGAAACGTTTATGTAATGAATCACAGGGACAACACCATGAATGAAACAGAACACAAATAACTTGCACATAGAAAGAAACTTATGACGACATTTCGGTCCGACATGGACCATTAACTTATTACATACTAATACCTGGAGAGCGTGGCATGGTGTGTATAGTATTTTGTCTCAACGCTCTTAGGTTCAAGCTTTGGGACAAAGCTGAGATTGATGTTTGTAAATATTTCTCTTGTTCTGCGAAGTCTCTGTGCACATGTACATTGTCTCTAGGTCCACACACACACACACACACACACACACACACACACACACACACACACACACACACACACACACACACACACATACACAGGCACAGAAAGAAAACCTGGAGCCACATGGGGGTCCCAAAACATGGAGAGAAAAGATGGATGTGGTGCTGGCAAATCTCATGCACCAGCATGTTAGGGACACTACCAGAGAGAGAAGGGAGGATGAACCAGCAAGACTGGATCTTGTGTTCACCCTGAGAAGCTTAGACATTGAGCACATCACATATGAAAGGCCCCTTGGAACTAGTGACCACGTGGTTATGAACTTTGAATACATCGTGGAGCTAAAAGTGGAGATAGTAACAGGAGTAGAAAGGAAAAAGCCAAACTATAAAAGGGGGATTGCACAGGAATGAGGACCTTCCTGCAGGAGGTTCAGTGGGAAAAGTAGTTGGTAGGAAAATCAGTAAACGAAATGATGGACTTCGTAACAACAAAATGCAAGAAGGCAGAGGACAGGCTTTTGATAAGAGGGAGGGGAAATAAATGGATTTTAGGACTTGATGTACTGTTGGAGTGTGAGCAAGGTAAGATTTGAGAAGGCATTCAGGGAAACCTGCATGCTGGACTTGATTCCTGGAGATGGGAAGTACAGTGTCGGCACTCTGAAGGAGGGGTGTTAAAGTTGCAGGTTTATAACTGTAGTGTAAGCTCGCCTCTGGGAAGACAGTGATGGAGTGAATGATGAAAGTATGTCTTTTTCAGGCCACCCTGCCTTGGTGGGAAATGCCGGATGTGTTAATACAAATATATATATATATATATATATATATATATATATATTATATATATATATATATATATATATATATATTATATATATATATATATATATATATATATATTTATATATATATTATATATATAATTTTTTTTCAACAAGTCAGCCGTCTCCCACCGAGGCAGGGTGACCCAAAAATAAAGAAAAATCCCCGAATTGAAAATACTTTCATCATCATTCAACACTTATAGAATATAACATCAGGGCCCCAGTTATATATATACCGTCCTATTACACATCCCTCCAAACTGCCAATATCCCAAACCCCTCCTTTAAAGTGCAGACATTGTACTTCCCATTTCCAGAACTCAAGTCCGACTATATGAAAATAACCGGTTTCCCTGAATCCCTTTATTAAATATTACCCTGCTCACACTCCAACAGCTCGTCAGGTCCCAAAAACTATTCGTCTCCATTCACTCCTACATAACACGCACATGCATGCTTGCTAGAAGTCCAAGTCCCTCGCCCACAAAACCTCCTTTACCCCCTCCCTCCAACCTTTTCGAGGATGACCACTACCCCTCCTTCCTTTCCCTTCAGATTTATACGCTTTCCATGTCATTCTACTTTGATCCATTCTCTCTAAATGACCAAACCACCTCAACAACCCTTCTTCAGCCGTCTGACTAATACGTTTATTAACTCCACACCTCCTAATTTCCACACTTCGAATTCTCTGCATAATATTTACACCACACATTACCCTTAGACAGGACATCTCCACTGCCTCCAGCCGCCTCCTCGCTGCAGCATTTACAACCCAAGCTTCACACCCATATAAGAGTGATGGTACCACTATACTTTCATACATTCCCTTCTTTACCTTCATTGATAATGCTTTTAGATTCCATATATACCTCAACGCACCACTCACCTTTTTTCCCTCATCATTTCTATGGTTAACCTCATTCTTCATAAACCCGCCCGCTGACACAACAACTCCCAAATATCTGAAAACATTCACTTCTTTCCATTGTGATATCCAATTTTTCTTGATCTAAATCATTTGATATCCTAATCACCTTACTCTTATCTATGTTCACTTTCAACTTTCTACCTTTACACACACACTCCCAAACTCGTCCACTAACCTTTGCAGAATCACCCATAAGCACAGTATCATCAGGAAAAAGTAACTGTCTTAACTCCCATTTTGTATTTGATTCCCCATAATTTAATCCCACTCCTCTCCCCAACAACCACTGTGAAAAAATGGCTAAATTCCTGGCGCTTTAGCTAAAGACTTCTCACATTATCAAGGAACTACAAAAATAAAAGGTTAACAGGAAGGCACATAACGACGAGATTAGACGCTTATATTCTATCCAAAAACTTGTCTAATTTTTATTAAATTCCTCCCAAATTTGATTAATTATATATGAATCTAATTTATATAAACCAAAGGAGTTATTCATATTTTCAAAACAACTTTTTATGAAACATAATTATTTTCCAGTCGACCATGACTTGTTTGATACAACTCTCTAAGCATTTTTATAAACAATTGGATGGTTAAAATCTCTCACATGAATAAACTGAGCATTAGAATCTTGTCCACTTCTAATGCTATATTTATGTCGTTTTATCCTCAGTTCAAGACTTTTACCAGTTTGACCGTAATAAACTTTATCACGTATTGGACAAGGAATCTTATACACAAACCCGTCAGCATTTTGGGGGGAATTTCTTCTCTAAAGATTTAAACTGTGTCAAGATTTTTAAATACAACTTTGATACTAAAATTCTTAGGTAGAGAATGCATATCAACCAAGTTTTCAAGGTAAGGGAGAACCAACATATATTTAGTTGAATAAGGTTGGTTGTCCCTTTTTAAATTGTATAAAGTATTTTTAGCTATTTTAAAGGATTTAACAATTAAGTTTCTTGGGTATCTTAGATCAATGGCTATTTCAAAAATTTTGGAGAATTCTTCATCTATGAACTCTGGACTACAAATAAGTAAATCTCTCAAAAATACTGAGAAAACCAACAGTGTAACTTTATCTTGATATGAAGAATAATAGTGAACATAGGAACAGTTATTTGTTGATTTCATGTAAATCATTGATACTAATTAAAACATCTAGGAAAGACAATAAGCTATTTTCTTCGAACTCAACAGTATGATTTATATAATGAGCTAAGTTATTTAATTTAACAAGGAAATGGTTTATATCTACATTCTTAGGCATAAGACACAAAAATATCATCAACATATCTATGCCACTTAGTTCTATAAGGAATGATTGTGCTAAGCAATCTTGTCTCAACAAATTCTATGTATAAATTACTAAGAACAGGTGAAAGAGGATTTCATGTTGCCATACCAAACTTCTGGGTGCAAAACTCATCATTAAATGCAAATTTTGCATCAACAATACAAAGTTTAATAAGTTTAATGATAGTAGGAATTGGCACTGGTAAATCGTAATTAACCAATTATTCAGATAAGAATCTTAATAAATGTATTGTCTTTAAATAAAGTCCACATAGAATATAGAATATATGGGGTGTAGGAAAAGAAAATATTCAAACTGCCCCTCGAACCTCGAGTTTTTCCTAAAGTAAGTTTATTCTTTTCTCTGAAGACGAGGGTTCCCAGTCCAGTTCCGGAGGTTCCGCCTCCCTATATATATATATATATATTATATATATATATATATATATATATATATATATATTATATATATATATATATATATATATATATATATATATATATATAATATATTTAACACAACGGCCTTCTCCCACCAAGGCAGGGTGGCCCGAAAAAGAAAAAGTATTCACTCCATCACTGTCTTGCCAGAGGCATGCTCACACTTCCCATCTCCAGGACTCAAGTCCGGCCTGGCAGTTTCCCTGAATGCCTTTATAAATTTTACCTTGCTCACACTCCAACAGCACATCAAGTCCTAAAAATCATTTGTCTCCATTTGCTCCTATCAAACACACTCACATATCCTTACCGGAATTCCAAACCCCTCACACAAAAAATCTCCTTTACACCCTCCTTCCAACCTTTGTTAGACCTCTCCACTACAGATTTTTACACTCTTCAAGTCATTCTAATTTGTTTCATCCTTTTACATGTCCAAACCATCTCAAAAAACCTTTCTCAGCCCTCTCAATAATAGTTTTGGTAATCCCGCACCTCCTCCTAATTTCCAAACTATGTATTCTCTGCATTATATTCACACAACACATTGCCCTCAGACATGATATCTTCACTGCCTCCAGCCTTCCTTATTTCAGTAATTACCACCCATGTTTCACACACATATAAGAGCGTTGGTATAACTCTACTCTCATTCATTTCCCTGTTTGCTGCAATGGACAAAGTTCTTTGTCTCCACAGATTCCCCTCATTAATTCTGTGACTCACCTCATCCTTCATAGACCCATCTGCTGACACATCCACTCCTAAATATCTGAATACATTCACTTCCATCATACTCTCCCCCTCCAATCTGATATCCAATATTTCGTCACCTATTTTTTTTCTGTTATCCTCAACACCTTACTCTCTCCTATATTCACTTTTAATTTTCTTCTTTTACATTCCCTTCAAAACTCATCCGCCAACCTCTGCAACCTCTCATCAGAATATACATTGCATCAGCAAATAGCAACTGTGACAATTCCCACTTTGTGTTAGATTCTTTATTTTTTAACCCCACACCTCTTGCCAACACCTGAGAATTCACTTCTCTTACAACCACACCTATAAATATATTGAACAACCAAGGTGACATCCTTGTCTAAGGCCTACTTTTACTGGAAAATAATCTCTCTCCTACATGCTCTAACCTGAGGCTCACTATCCTCATAAAATTCTTCACTGCTTCCAGAACCTACCTCCTATACCATACACCTGCAACATCTGCCACATTGCCCCCCTATCCGTCCTGTCATACGCATTTTCCAAATTTATAAATGCCACGAAAACCTCTTTAGCCTTATCTAAATACTGTTCACCTATATGTTTCACTGTAAACACTTGGTCTACACACCCCCTACCTCTCCTAAACCATCCTTATTCATCTGCTATCCTACTCTCCGTCTTATTCTTAATTCTTTCAATAATAACTTTACCATACACTTTACCAGGTATACTCAACAGACTTATTCCCCTATAATTTTGCACCCTTCTTTTGTCCCTTTCGCCTTTATACAATGGAATCACGCATGCTCTCTGCCAATCCCTAGATACCTTACCCTCTTCCACACATTTATTAAATAAAAGCACCAACCACTCCAAACTTACATCCCCACCTGCTTTTTACATTTCTATCTTTATGTCATTAATCCCAACTGCCTTACCCCCTTTCATTCTACCCACTGCCTCACGAACTTCCCCCACACTCACAACTGGCTCTTCCTCACTCCTACAAGATGTTATTCCTCCTTAGCTAATACACGAAATCACAGCTTCCTTATCTTCGTCAACATTTAACAATTCCTCAAAATATTCTCTCCATCTTCACAATACCTTTGACTCTGCATTTAATAACTCTCTTCTCTTATTTTTTAACTGTCAAATCCATTTGTTCCCTAGGGTTCCTCAACTTATTAATCTCATTCCAAAACTTTTTCTTATTCTCAACAAAATTTGTTGATATCTCACCCACTCTCTCATTTTCTCTCTTTTCACATTGCTTTACCACTCTCTTAACCTCTCTTTCTCTCCATATACTCCTCCCTACTTGCATCACTTCTACTTTATAAAAACCTCTTATATGCTAACTTTTTCTCCCTTACTACTCTTAACATCCTTCCATCAGTCGCTCATCTTCCCTCCCACACCCACTTTCCTGTAACCACAAACTGCTGAACACTCTAACACTACATTTATAAAACGTACCCCATGCATCTTTGACCCCCCATTACCTATACTCTCACTAACCCATCTATCCTCCAATAGTTGTTTATATCTTACCCTAACAGCCTCCTCTTTTAGTTTATACACCTTCACTATTTTCTTTTTATTCCTGACTATGGAACTGAACTTCCCCAGGCTGAGGGACGGATAACCTCAGATTCTGCGACTTCGGGGGTGGTGGACTGATTGCATCGTCTTCGCATCTCTGCTGTTCCTGCCTTCTTTCTGTGTTCGACTGGGGGAGCCTGCTGTGTGGGCGAGGCGTTTCGAGGTAGAGTTGCCTAACTGTTGCCTATGTGTCTTACCTACCTACCTAGTTGGGTTATTGAGGCTAGGACTTTGGGTAGTTTCAAATTTAGGTTGGATAAGTACATGAGTGGGAGGGGTTGGATTTGAGTGGGACTTGCACATCAGAGCTTATTTCTTGGGTAGCATTGAAAATTGGGTTGGGCAAAAGTTTTGTTAGTGGGATGAATTGTAAAGGACCTGCCTAGTATGGGCCAACAGGTCTGCTGCAGTGTTCCTCCTTTCTTATGTTCTTATGTTCTTTTACTCTCACTGTAGCTACAACTAAAATGTGAGCTAATATATCTGTGGCCCCTCTATAAACATGTACGTCATGAAGTCTACTCAACATTCTTTAATCTACAAATACGTAGTTCAACAAACTACTGTCATTACAACCTACCTCATATCTTGTATACTTATTTATCCTTTTTTTCTTAAAATATGTATTACCTGTAACCAAACCTCTTTCTATACAAAGTTCAAAGGGCTCCCATTATCATTTACACCTGGCACCTCAAACTTACCTACCACACCCTCTCTAAATGTTTCTCCTACTTTAGCATTTAGGTCCCCTACCACAATTACTCTCTCACTTGATTCCAAAGTTCCTATACACTCGCTTAACGTTTCCCAGAATCTCTTCTCTACACTCCTCTCTTCTCCAGGTGCAACCATGCTTATTATATATATATATATATTTAGCTGGGTTAGGCTAAAATAAATTACACTTGTTATAATAAGGTTAGGTAAGTTTTCTAAGATTCTTTTGGTGCAAAATTATAAATTTTTACATTAACATTGATGAAAAAAATATATCTTTAAACGTACAAGAGAAAATTTCAGAAAGGACTTAATTTTAAATGAGTTCTTGCTAATTGACCAGTTTTACATATTCGGCACGACATATATATATATATATATATATATATGGCCCGACAACAGCACCTACCAGATACAGATGTGGGAGTACCATCCTGAGGTGCGGTAATATCGGCCGAAACGGATGCCTTCCCCGTCGAAGGTGAAGTACTCAGCCACCCACAAGATTGGCAGCGGTGTTCCGCGATACTGTGCCGCCCGGAAGCTTCGCTGAATCTCTCCCGCTGTAACAGTTTGGACATCATTGATGAGTCGCCCACACGGGTCTTAAAATTTTTGTAAATGTTATAGTGAAATAATAATACTGATGATAATAAAATTATTATTATTATTTTTATTGTTATTATTATTATTAAATATTTGTATTAAAATAATAAAACTAATATTTGCATTACCCAAATTTACTGAACCAAAAAAAGAAATCTGGGGCCGCAGTTGACTCCAAATTCAATACATATAGAATGAATTAAATAATGTAAACTGAACTAATAATAAATGTAATGAGAGTTTCAGGTTTTGAAAAACTTCAAACATGAAGGTTATTTTATAATAATAATAATAATAATAATAATAATAATAATAATATCTTTACTTCAAGTACATGTACAAGGTACACCGTCCAGCTGACATCAATGACGTACTACTATATAGAAAGCCACTTGTTATGCAGAGAATTTCGGGCAAATTAGATCAGTTTTGTCCCAGGATGCGACCCACACCAGTCCACTAAAATCCAGGTACCCATTTTACTGATGGGTGAACATGGACAACACGTGTAAGGAAACCCATCCGATGTTTCCACCCCTTCGCCGGGAATCGAACCCTGACATTCCCCGTGTGAAGCGAGAGCTATTACCAACAGGCCACGGGGCACCGTGGCTTAACTCCTAAAAACTGAGAGAGGAGAGAGAGAGAGAGAGAGAGGAGAGAGAGGAGAGAGAGAGAGAGAGAGAGAGAGAGAGGGAGGGAGGGAGGGAGGGTGGGAAGGAGGTAGGGAGGAAGCTTGAGAAAGACAGACAGCAGAGAACTTAAAATACACACCGAGAACATAAGAACTATCTACTTCTATGTAAAGTAGTAACTCTTAATGACTATTGTGCATTATCTATACGCATGTGATGAGGTCAGAAATGCAAAAGGCTCTCTCAGACCACTGACGGCTTTGAAAACAAGGGGGAAGGGACGAAGGAATTTACCATACCAATTAAAAAAAAGGAGAATTTTTTTTTTTACAGCAGATAATTGGTTAGAAGGCATAGACTACAAATACGTTTACTTAGTATTGTGAGTGACAGTGTTACCTCGGTGAGATTGTCACAGTTGTGTGTGCCAATGGTTACACTTCTGCTCACCACCTGTTGTGCTAAGACAATCACAGTTCTCCACTTTTACGACCACTACTATTACTGAGTTGGTTGTCTTGCTGTCAACTGATAGTCCTGATGCAGAGAGAGAGAGAGAGAGAGAGAGAGAGAGAGAGAGAGAGAGAGAGAGAGAGAGAGAGAAACTGACTGGCTAATTAATTAATTTCTCATCTGAGGTTTTGAAGTAATATGAAAAAAAAACTCATTTAAACATACATTTAAAATTTGTTACCGAACAAGAATTTTTGAGCTCAAGGAATGTAAATGAAATTTTAAAACTTTTGGTTTACATTATAAAACAGAGACAAGAAAAATCTAACACCAAGTAATGTAGAAGATGAGGAGAACAGCAGAGACTAGAAAAACCTAACACCAAGTAACGTAGAAGATGAGGAGAACAGCAGAGACTAGAAAAACCTAACACCAAGTAACGTAGAAGATGAGGAGAACAGCAGAGACTAGAAAAACCTAACACCAAGTAACGTAGAAGATGAGGAGAACAGCAGAGACTAGAAAACCTAACACCTAGTAACGTAGAAGATGAGGAGAACAGCAGAGACTAGAAAAACCTAACACCTAGTAATGTAGAAGATGAGGAGAACAGCAGAGACTAGAAAAATCTAACACCAAGTAACGCAGAAGATGAGGAGAACAGCAGAGACTAGAAAAACCTAACACCTAGTAATGTCACGCTACTCGACACTTCGAATTAAACTAGACTTTGTCATCTGTGTCCCTCGAGTGAAATTCTTCGATGAGGGTGCGAGTCTCTTGTTCCAAGGCTGTACCTGTGCACCCTTTCTCAGCGCCTGTATAACCTTAAAACTGAAATCAAATCAGGGAGCAGTTGGGGACTGGCTCATGGCATGCGAGTCCTGGAACTCGAGGGCCAGTAAGGACTCACTTGCCACGGTTCAATCCCCACCCGTTCCATGATTTCTTTGCAGTCGTGGTATTAAGATTTCGTGAGTCTGGAACTGAATATTATCATGATATCAAGATGCATTTCCGTCCCTTCGAGATCTGAGAAAGGCATCGCAGTACGGTATCTGGAGTTTATCTGGAGAGAGTTCCGGGGGTCAACGCCCCGCGGCCGGTCTGTGACCAGGCCTCCTTAGGTCAGTGTCCCAGGATGCGACCCACACCAGTCGACTAACACCCAGGTACCCATTTTACTGATGGGGAACATAGACAACAGGTGGAAAGAAACACGTCCAATGTTTCTACTCTGGCTGGGAATCGAACCCAGGCCCTCACCGTGTGAAGCGAGAGCGTTAACCACCAGGCCACCAGAGTTCTCTGCACCCCTATGCACGCTGATGGAATAGTGCAGAGTGCGGCATAAATCTGAGGGGTATCAGTCGTCAGGTGAAAATTATTACAGTTTCTTCTATGAAAAATAATACAAACTGTTATTCTAAGTTTAACATAACTAGAAATATTTTTTGAATTAATTTGTCATTTTTATGAAATCGAAATTTATAAAAAAAAAAAATATCTTACAGGATTGTAGAGAAATTTAAATAGAATGTAATGAGAAAAAAAATCCGCAAAAAAAATCCCGAGTTTTCAAGAGTTTTTAAGTTAAACGGGAACAAGAGAGACGGGACGGAACAAGAGAGACGGGACGGAACAAGAGAGACGGGACGGAACAAGAGCGGTGGTAGTAATAGTAGTAGTAGTAATAGTCGTAGTAATGAGTCAGTCAGAGGCCATAAAAGAGGAACAATGCAAGGAAAATAAGAGCCCCTTTAAGAAAAGTAAAGGATAAAACACCCAAAGCAGAAGAAAGGAAATTCTAAACAAGAAAAAAGAAAAGAAGAGGTAGAAAGAGGAAGTGAAAAGAAGAATCAGGTTAAGTCAGGTGTTGATAAATTAGACACATGTGCAACTCTTGGGTATCTTTATTGAGGAAACGTTTCGCCACACAGTGGCTTCATCAGTCCATACAAAGGAGAATCTTGAAGGAGATTCTCCTTTGTATGGACTGATGAAGCCACTGTGTGGCGAAACGTTTCCTCAATAAAGATACCCAAGAGTTGCACATGTGTCTAATTTATCAACATGTCGGTTCTCTGAACCATTCATCTACAAAGTCAGGTGTGTTCTGAAGTTTGGAACATTTGACAATATAATTGGAAAGGAAGGCATCTACAGAGACAAAGTGAAGACTGAGATTCATACAAGGAAAGTTGTGTATCAGGGAGGATTCAACCAGAGGGCGACTGTGAAAGTTAGAAGGTAGACAGTTTTAGCAGAAGACCAGTCAATAGGATGACTGTGATCTCTAACTTGACAAAAAAGAGCACTGTTGGTGTCGGCAAGGATAACACTTCCTTTGTGCTCATTAAGTCTGTCAGAAAGAGAACGGCCCGTTTCTCCAAACTACTCAAGAGGACAGGTGCTAAACGGACTGTCTTCTTTCCCAAACTCTCTACTTCTGGAAAATATCCTGTTCTCTGCCTTCCCTATATTTCCAGTCTTTCTAATCTCAACAACTCTCTCCTTTTCATAAACATCAAACTAATCTAGTTCGTACCTCTCCTCCCTCTACAGATGCTCCTGGTGTCTACTTTATTTCATGATCCTCTTGTCCTCTTCAGTTCTTTGGAGAAACTGCCCGATCTCTTTCTGACAGACTCGAGGAGTACAAAAGAAGTGTTACGTTTGCCTACACCAACAATGCTCTTTTCTGTCATGAAACAGATCACAGCCATCCTATTGACTGGTCTGCTAAAACTGTCTACCTTCTAACTTTCAAAGTCGCCGTCTTGTTGAATCCTCCCTGATACACAACTTTCCTTGTGTGAATCTTAGTCCTGACTTTGTCTCTGTAGATGCCTTCCTTTCCCATTATATTGTCAAATGCTCCAAACTTGAGAACACACCTGACTTAACCTTATTCTTCTTTTTCCCTTCTCTTTCTGCCTCGTTTTTTTCTTTTTCTTGTTTAGAATTTCCTTTCTTCTGCCTTGGGTGCTTTATCCTTTACTTCCTGCCCCTCATGTTCTTGGTCTTACCCCTTGTGAGCTCTTAGCTCTCCTGTAATGCTCTTTTTTCATGACCTTTGACTACTACTACCACTATTACTTTCCCTGCTACCTTCGGCTCCCATGTTCTCTTTTCCCTCCTTATTCTCTGCCCCTTTCTGTTTATTGTCCTACCAACCATTTTCCTACTTCACACTACCACTTCTACTGCTTCCATTTCCAGCCATTACTATTTTCACTATCTGCGTTACCTTCACTGCTACTTCCACTACCTCTCCTGTCCCGTCCCTGCCAGCTGGCCTATATATAATGGATCCTCTCCTTCATATTATTTTGACTTTGTAAATGGTCCAATTCGGACCGAAACGTCGTTGTTTGCTCGTCTCTCCTATGTGCGATTTATTTGTGTAAGGTAATCCTTATGCTATCCTAAGCTTATCTATAACCGGTCCTTACCAGGTCCTCATTTCGTCCTTTCCCGTCTTTATGTTTCTTACCTGATCCTCAGTTGGTGTTACCCCGTCTTTATCTGGTCATTACCCGGTCTTTCTTGGTTTTTATCAGGTCCTTTCCTGATCCTCAACCGGTCCTTACCTGGTCCTCACGTCGTAGTAACCCGGTCCTTACGGGTCATTACCAAGTCCTTACCCTGTCGTTAGCCTATCGTAATTCCAAGACTTAACTTCCTTCAAAATTTATGACTTCTCCTGAAATCAACGTTCACCAGAATTCTTGTGTCCAAGTAATTTAGATTACTGGTCTTAAAAATTTCATCTGCAAGGACCCCAACACTTCCGGGGGTCGTGGAACCCCTGATCAGATCATACGAATTCCAGAACTCCTAGGAGGAAGTCCTTCTGTTTCCAAAACCCATTAACCAGGTTTTTTGACGTCCTGACCGCAGGTATCCTGACTCCCAAGTGTTCTAACTTCAAGATTCATGATCTTAAACTTTTTAAACTCTAAGTATATTGATCCAAAGCCTCCCGCTCCCAGGTCTTCTGATTCCAGGTTTCCTATTCCCAAGTTTCATGATCCCAAGTCTCATGACTCAGTCTCATAACGCCAAGTTTCAAAATAAATAAAAGAAAAGTTCTTGCTATATGTGTTTCATATGGTTCTTAACTTTTTTTTGCTTTTATTTTAGTCCATGGTTGGTGATAAAATTCTTATGTCTGTCAGGTTCTCTGAAGCTTAGCACAGTATTCCTAATTTCACAGATTTCTACCCCAAAATTATCTGGATCATTGTATCCCTTAAAGGGGATCCTAGATATTTCAAGTGCTTTTGATCCAAAGAAATGGCGCTTAGTTCCACTTGGAAAGTCCTGATTATCTTTCATTTTTGATTCGTATGACCCGTAAGTGCTTTGTGCTTTATTGCCAATATAAAATATCCCGCAATGGCGGGATACAGACCTTCACCAAAGGAAATGTTATACCGATAAGATTTTTTCCTGCAGTGTCTTCTGTACTCAGTGACTCACTCACCGAAGGGACCGAGGCCTCAGTGACACACTCACCGAAGGGACCGAAGCCTCAGTGACTCACCGATGACTCACCGAAGGGACCGAGGCCTCAGTGACTCACTCACCGAAGGGACCGAGGCCTCAGTGACTCACTCACCGAAGGGACCGAAGCCAGCGCGCCCCTGACCCCACTCCCAGGAGAATCTCTCGTTGTAGTTGATTACCTCACCCTGCAGGTCGCCACGGGGCTCCTCCAAGGCTGTGAAAACAATGATCATAGCGGGTCAGGAGGAAGAGTATCATGAGGCACCAATATGCAGAGATCAGTTAAAAGAAAACTAGACATTCGTAAATAAAGATAAATGCACTTAATGCACAAAAAAGACACAATACCGTGTGACTAGTCAGTAGTCGAAGTTGGACCGAAACATCGTCGTAAGCTTTATTCTGTATTGATTATTTGTGTATAAATGCATTTAAACGTTTAGAAAACAGATGATTTTCGATCGCTTAGCAGTCCGATAAAGTCATCCCCGTATTCCATAATCCCAGTCCCCGATGCCTGAATGGAAGCTGTTGGAATAGTGCAGAGTGCGGCATGAGTCAACAATGCTCTTAAATATTAGTATTGTAGATTTGAAAGGAATCAAAAGAGACATTTATGAATCATAAGGAAACTAATAACAAAATTTCTTCAATTAAAAACGGTAAATTAGGACACTACACAGCCCAAATCAAATGCAAATCTTTTCGAAGAATCCAAATAATTCCAGCATCCTAAAAAAAAACACTTTAAACTTGAAGCCGCTTAGAAGATGCATTATAAAGCTTAGAAGAGTTGAAGCTGTCACATGGACACTCTGGAATTATTCCATGAAAAGCAGCATTTCAAATTTTCCAGTCTCCAATAAAGTAAACTGGGAAGTATACTAAAGAAAACCAATCCAACCTTTTCTCCAAGCCTCTCAAGGAAGGTTCCTTGATGCTAGCGAGAAGCTCTTGATCCAGGGAATTGGATCTGTGTGCACCAGTTCCCTGAATTAAGCCTGAATGCCATCCATTCCCCCCTCCCCCTCCCCCATAGGCGCTGTATAATTCCTACAGGTTTAGCGCTCCCCATGATATTTCTCCAAGACGGTAAACTTTCATACAAGTTTAGTACACATAACATGCAGTTTTTTAACAATGGTTTTAAGGAAACATTGATGTTATAGGCAAAAAAAAAAAAAATGAGCTGTGAGTTTATTTAAGATGAGGTTAGTTTAGATAAGATTTGTCACGCTGCTTGAGCCTTCTGCTGGCTTACCAGTCCACCCCCTTTAAAAATTATGGTCATATTTAAATTAGGTTGACTAAAAAAGTCAGACACTTTATTCTGGTCAGGAGAGACAAACTCAAATTATTTTACAGAAACAAAATTCACGAATAAAAGTGACAAATGGTAATTTTTGCAACGAAACATCAAAAGTTTGTTCGGCTTGAGGAAAACACATGAGTTGAAAGTTGACCAGGTGATGCATTTTCCAGTTATTGCATAAAATCTAACAGAATTCATGCATTAACAACCATAACCCAAAAACCGGTCCAGGCATTTCTCATGACGCATCAGCCATAAAGATTAAGAACGTTGACAACTGTTGTTATACGGCTGTCAAAGGAAATTGTTAAACTTGGTTTATTGGATTTAAGGCCTCTCAGTTATTAAGGTTATATGTAACTTGTTTATCACCAGTCAAAGACACGTAAATGTCCCGAACAGATCACAAAGAGAGACACACCTACATATATTTATACATTCAGAGATACTTTAAGTTTATATATATATATATATATATATATATATATATATATATATTATATATATATATATATATATATTATATATATATAAAATATATATATATATATATATAATATATATATATATATATATATATATATATATATATATATATATATATATATATATATATATATATATATATATATTATTGTAACCACGAACGAGTGGTATTTATCAATAAGAACACTGCACTAGCCAAGGATTCGAACCCATGTTGTACTGGCCTGCAATAATTCCTCAAAAATAATTCTGAACCAAACGAAAAAAAAATATATATTTCATTGTGTTTGTTTATTTAATTATTGTAATTATATATATATATATATATATATATATATATATATATATATATATATATAATATATATAATATATATATATATATATATATATATATATTATATATATATATATATTTATATATATAGGTTGGTAGACAGCAACCACCCAGGGAAGTACTACCGTCCTGCCAGATGAATGTGAAACAGAAACATGTAAATGTTTTACATGATGGTAGGATTGCTGGTGTTTTTTTCTGTCTCATAAACACGCTGGATAACATGTATATCTTGCTACTTCTACTTACACTTAGGTCACACTACACAGGCATGCACATGCATATATATATATATATATATATATACACATACACATACACATATCTAGGTTTTTCTTCTTTTTTCTAAATAGTTCTTCTTTTTTATTTCCCTTGTTGTCCATGGGGAAGTGGAAAGGAATTTTTCCTCTGTAAGCTATGTGTGTCGTAGGAGGCGACTAAAATACCGGGAGCAATGGGCTAGTAAGCCCTTCTCCTGTAAACATTTACTAAAAAAGAGAAGAAGAAAAACTTCATAAAACTGGGATGCTTGAATGTGCGTGGATGTAGTGCGGATGACAAGAAAGAGATTTGTTGATGTTATGAATGAAAAGAAGTTGGATGTCCTGGCTCTAAGCGAAACAAAGCTGAAGGAGGTGCGTGAGTTTCAGTGGGGAGAAATAAACAGGATTAAGTCAGGAGTATCTGATAGAATTAGAGCTAAGGAAGGGGTAGCAATAATGTTGAAGGATCAGTTATGGAAGGAAAAGAGGGAATATAAATGTGTAAATTCGAAAGATTATGTGGATTAAAATAAGGGTTGGATGTGAAAAGTGGAGTATAACAAGCATGTATGCACCTGGAGACGGTAGGAGTGTAGAGGAGAGAGAGAGAGAGAGAGAGAGAGAGAGAGAGAGAGAGAGAGAGAGAGAGAGATTTTGGGAGATGTTAAGTGAATATATAGGAACCTTTGAACCAAGTGGTAGGGGACCTAAATGATAAAGAAGGAGAAGCATTTAGAGAGGGTGTGGTAGGTAAGTTTGAGTTACCAGGTGTAAATGATAATGGGAAACCTTTGACTGAACTTTGTATAGAAAGGGGTTTAGTTATAGGTACTACATATTTTAAGAAAAAGAGGATAAATAAGTATGCAAGATATGAAGTAGGGCGTAATGACAGTAGTTTGTTGGACTATGTATTGGTAGATAAAAGACTGTTGAGTAGACTTCAGAATGTACATGTTTATAAAGGTGCCACAGATATATCAGATTACGTTTTAGTTGTAGCTACAGTGAGAGTAAAAGGTAGATATTACAACCCAGGAATCCAAAGTCCTGTTATCCTGGGTGTAAAGGGAGCAAAATAAACACAACTGAAAGACTCTAACCTCTGGTCTCACAGACTCCAGCAGGTTGTCGACTAGGACTGCTTGCAGAGGCAAATGCAATGTTCGCGGCTTTCACTGAGACCCACATAAAGGATCACTTGGACAACGAAATATGGATCCCAGGTTACAACCTATACAGATGCGACAGAGTGAACAGGCAAAAGGGGAGGGGGGGTGGTTGGCCTGTACATTGCAGTCACTTGTTTGCACAGAACTGCTTAATGCCTCAAATGATGTAGTGGAAGTTTTAGCAGTAAAGATCGAGAACCAAAACCTAGTCATTGTGGTAGTCTACAAGCCTCCGGATGCAACATCCCAGAAATTCCAGGAACAGCTGTTAAAAATTGACCACTGTCTGGAAAATCTGCCAGCTCCTGCCCCCAACATCTTGCTCCTGGGGGATTTCAACTTAAGGCACCTAAAATGGAGGAATATAGCAAATAATGTTGTTGCAGTAATAACACCAGGAGGCAGCTCTGATGAGAACTCACACACACATGAGCTTTTAAATCTATGCACAAAATTCAATTTAAACCAGCAAATAATAGAGCCTACTAGACTGGAGAATACACTAGACCTCATCTTCACTAACAATGATGATCTGATACGAAATATCACCTTATCAAAAACAATATACTCAGATCACAACATAATTGAGGTTCAGACATGTATGCGCGGAGCCCCAGACCGACATAATGAGATTAGTCACGAGGGAGCATTCACCAAATTCAACTTCAATAACAAAAACATAAAGTGGGACCAAGTAAACGAAGTCCTAACCGATATAAGCTGGGAAGTTAGACTAAGCAACATAGACCCCAACTTGTGCCTAGAACACATTAACTCGGTGGCACTCTATGTATGCACAAGGCTAATTCCTCTAAGAAAAAGGAGGAGTAGATGTAAAATAGAAAGAGACAGGCGCTCCCTTTACAGGCGACGGAAAAGAATGACAGAGCGGCTAAAAGAGGTCAATATATCTGAAATGCGTAGGGAGTTACTGGTCAAAGAAATAGCAAGCATCGAACTTAAGCTAAAGGAATCTTATAGGAGTCAGGAATCGCGGGAAAAACTAAAAGTTATAAATGAAATCGAAAGAAACCCAAAGTATTTCTTCTTCTATGCCAAATTAAAGTCGAGAACAACGTCCAGTATTGGGCCCCTACTTAAACAAGATGGGTCCTACACAGATGACAGCAAGGAAATGAGTGAGCTACTCAAGCCCCAATATGACTCAGTTTTTAGCAAGCCGCTAACCAGACTGAGAGTCGAAGATCAAAATTATTTTTTTATGAGAGCCACAGAATTTGGTAAACACAAGCATGTCTGATGTTATCCTGACGCCAAATGACTTCGAACAGGCGATAAATGACATGCCCATGCACTCTGCCCCAGGGCCAGACTCATGGAACTCCTTGCTCATCAAGAACTGCAAGAAGCCCCTATCACGAGATTTTACCATCCTATGGAGAGGGAGCGTGGACACGGGGGTCGTCCCACAGTTACTAAAAACAACAAACATACCCCTACTCCACAAAGGGGGCAGTAAAACAATAGCAAAGAACTACAGACCGATAGCACTAACATCCCATATAAAAATCTTTGAAAGGGTCCTAAGAAGCAAGATCACCACCCATCTAGAAACCCATCAATTACACAACCCAGGGCAACATGGGTTTAGAACAGGTTGCTCCTGTCTGTCTCAACTATTGGATCACTACGACAAGATCCTAGATGCACTAGAAGACAAAAAAGAATGCAGATGTAATATATTCAGACTTTGCAAAAGCCTTCGACAAGTGTGACCATGGTGTAATAGCGCACAAAATGCGTGCTAAAGGAATAACAGGAAAAGTTGGTCGATGGATCTATAATTTCCTCATAAACAGAACACAAAGAGTAGTAGTCAACAGAGTAAAGTCCGAGGCAGCTACGGTGAAAAGCTCTGCTCCACAAGGCACAGTACTCGCTCCCATCTTGTTCCTCATCCTCATATCTGACATAGACAAGGATGTCAGCCACATCACCGTGTCTTCCTTTGCAGATGACACCCGAATCTGCATGACAGTGTCTTCCATTGCAGACACTGCAAGGCTCCAGGCGGACATCAACCAAATCTTTCAGTGGGCTGCAGAAAACAATATGAAGTTCAACAATGAGAAATTTCAATTACTCAGATATGGTAAACACGAGGAAATTAAATCTTCATCAGAGTACAAAACAGATTCTGGCCACAAAATAGAGCGAAACACCAACATCAAAGACCTGGGAGTGATCATGTCGGAGGATCTCACCTTCAAGGACCATAACATTGTATCAATCGCATCTGCTAGAAAAATGACAAGATGGATAATGAGAACTTTCAAAACTAGGGATGCAAAGCCCATGATGACACTCTTCAAGTCGCTTGTTCTATCTAGGCTGGAATATTGCTGCACACTAACAGCACCTTTCAAGGCAGGTGAAATTGCTGACCTAGAAAATGTACAGAGAACCTTCATGGCGCTCATAATAGAGATAAAACACCTTAATTACTGGGAGCGCTAGAGGTCCCTGAACCTGTATTCCCTGGAACGCAGGAGGGAGAGATACATGATTATATACACCTGGAAAATCCTAGAGGGACTAGTACCGAACTTGCACACGAAAATCACTCACTACGAAAGCAAAAGACTTGGCAGACGATGTAACATCCCCCCAATGAAAAGCAGGGGTGTCACTAGCACGTTAAGAGACAATACAATAAGTGTCAGGGGCCCGAGACTGTTCAGCTGCCTCCCAGCATACATAAGGGGGATTACCAATAGACCCCTGGCTGTCTTCAAGCAGGCACTGGACAAGCACCTAAAGTCGGTACCTGACCAGCCGGGCTGTGGCTCGTACGTTGGTTTGCGTGCAGCCAGCAGTAACAGCCTGGTTGATCAGGCTCTGATCCACTAGGAGGCCTGGTCACAGACCGGGCCGCGGGGGCGTTGACCCCCGGATACACAAATAACCCGCACATAAAAGAGAGAGGCTTACGACGACGTTTTGGTCCGACTTGGACCATGGACAAAGTCGTAAGCTTCTCTCTTTTATGTGCGGGTTATTTGTGTATTGTTCCAGTCACGGTATTGTGCCTTTTTTATTTATTGACCCCCGGAACTCTCTCCAGGTAAACGCCAGGATTAGCTGCACAAGATCTTCGAAGGTAGCAACACCACTTGCCTTTTACCAGCTGGTAAAAGCTTTGGTCTGCTGTCGCACGAAATCCACCAGGGATTGATCAAGCTGTCCCCTACCTAACTTGAATGACTTCCTATACTTAGCTGGGCTGCATTGATATGCTCCCAGAACTGTGGTCTTCACGACTTTATAATTGGCAAAATCAGTGTCATTTAACACTGACGTAAACTCCTGTGCCTTACCAAACAACGCTGTGTGAACCATTGACGCCCAGTGCTGTTCCGGCCACAAGGCTCGAGCCTGATTTTCGAAAGTTTCGAAAAATTGTTCTGGTTTTGCCTCATTGAAGCGGGGGACCAACTGTACTGCTTTCTGTAAACTAGAGTCATTTACAACTTAAGAAAACTGCCCTCTTTCTTTTTCCCTATCAAACTCTTCCTTGGCATATGCCCTCTGTTTCCTAGTCTGCTCAAGATTGATTTTCGCCAACTCAAGTGCCAACGTATCTGATTCGCCTTCAGACAATCCTGTTGCACGAGAGTGACGATTTTAATCAGTTGATGTACCATTTTCCTCCTGCAAGAACATCGGGGTGTTATTCATGGCTCCAGTAGAGGGAGGAGTTTGATGCGCCATCTCATCATCTCGAAGTTTAATACTTAGAAGAGTACGAAACTCGGCAGCTGTAAGAGTGCGTTCGTAATCAATGCCAATGGAACAAGCAATTTGCCAACAACGCTGTAGGAAAACTTTAGACAAGTTTAATAAAGTTTATTCAGACACTGGACGTCTGATTCGTCTAGGCGGCATAGTAGATGGGATACAAGGAAAATAGAAGTCTCAAGTAAGAGAGATGTGAAGGTTTATAAACTAAAAGAAGAGGCAGTTAGGGTAAGATATAAACAACTATTGGAGGATAGATGGGCTAGTGAGAGTGTAGGCAATGGGGTCGAAGATGTATGGGGTAGGTTTAAAAATGCAGTGTAAGAGTGTTCAGCAGAAGTTTGTGGTTACAGGAAAGTGGGTGCGGGAGGGAAGAAGTGCGATTGGTAGAATGATGTAAAGAAAGTAGAAAGGGAGAAAACGTTAGCATATGAGAGGTTTTACAAAGTAGAAGTGATGCAAGGAAGGAAGAGTATATGGAGAAAAAAGGAGGTTAAGAGAGTGGTGAAGCAATGTAAAAAAAAAAAGAGAAAATGTGAGAGGGGTGAGATGTTATCAACAAATTTTTTTGAAAATAAGAAAAAGTTTTTGAGTGAGATTACCAAGTTGAGGATGCCTAGGGAACAAATGGATTTGTCAGTTAAAAATAGGAGAAGAGAGTTATTAAATAGAGAGTTAGAGGTATCGGGAAGACAGAGGGAATATTCTGAGGAATTGTTAAATGATGATGAAGATGGGGAAGCTGTGATTTCATGTATAATGGAAGGAGGAATAACACCTTTTAGAAGTGAGGAAGAGCCAGTTGTGAGTGTGGGAAGTTCGTGAGGCGTTGGGTAGAATGAAAGAGTATAAGGCAGCTGGGATTGATGGGATAAAGACAGAAACGTTAAAAACAGGTGGGGCTATAGTTTTGGAGCGGTTGGTGCTGTTATTTAATAAATGTGTGGAAGAGGGTAAGGTACCTAGGGATTGGCAGAGAGCATGCATAGTTCCTTTGTATGAAGGAAAAGGGGACAAAAGAGAGAGAGCAAAAAATTACAGGGGGATAAGTCTGTTGAGTATACCCGGTAAAGTGTATGGTAGAGTTATTATTGAAAGATTTAAGAGAAAGACGGAGAGTAGAACAGCAAATGAACAAGGATGGTTTAGGAAAGTTAAGGGGTGTGTAGACCAAGTGTTTACAGTGAAACATATAGGTGAACAGTATTTATATAAAGGTAAAGAGGTTTTTGTGGTATTTCTGGATTTGGAAAAGGCGTATAACAGGGTGGATATGGGGGCAACGTGGCAGATGCTGCAGGTGTATGGTATAGAAGGTAGGTTACTGAAAGCAGTGAAGAATTTTTACGAGGACAGTGAGGCTCAGAATAGAGTATGTAGGAAAGAGGGAGATTATTTCCTAGTCAAAGTAGGCCTTAGACAAGGATATGTGATGTCACCGTGGTTGTTCAATATATTTATAGATGGGGTTGTAAGAGAAGTGAATGAGAGTGTCTTGGCAAGAGGTGTGGAGTTAAAAGATAAAGAATCAAGCACAA
The DNA here is from genome assembly GCF_026875155.1 of Cherax quadricarinatus. Classification (NCBI taxonomy): domain Eukaryota; kingdom Metazoa; phylum Arthropoda; class Malacostraca; order Decapoda; family Parastacidae; genus Cherax; species Cherax quadricarinatus. Next base: position 2,919,598 of record NC_069409.1, read on the forward strand.
AGTGGGAGTTGCCACAGTTGCTTTTTGCTGATGACACTGCGCTTTTGGGAGATTCTGAAGAGAAGTTGACGAGGTTGGTGGATGAATTTGGCAGGGTATATAAAAGAAGTAAATTAAAAGTGAATATAGGAAAGAGTAAGGTTGAGGATAAAAAGATTAGATGACGAAAGACTGGATATCAGATTGGAGGGAGACAGTATGGAGGAGGTGAATGCATTCAGATATTTGAGAGTAGACGTGTCAGTAGATGGGTCTATGAAAGATGAGGTGAATCATAGAATTGATGAGGGGAAAAGGGTGCACTTAGGAGTCTGTGGAGACAAAGAACTTTGCCCTTGGAGGCAAAGAGGGGAATGTATGAGAGTATAGTTTTACCAATACTCTTATATGGGTGTGAAGCATGGGTGATGAATGTTCCAGTGAGGAGGATGGAGGCAGTGGAGATGTCATGTCTGAGGGCAATGTGTGGTGTGAATATAATGCAGAGATTTCGTAGTTTGGAAATTAGGAGGTGTGGGATTGCCACAACTGTTGTCCAGAGGGCTGAGGTAGGGTTGTTGAGGTGGTTCTTACTTGTAGAGAGAATGGAACGAAACAGAATGACTTCGAGAGTGTATAAATCTGTAGTGGAGGGAAGGCGGGTAGGGGTCGGCCTAGGAAAGGTTGGAGGGTGCGGGTAAATGAGGTTTTGTGTGCGAGGGGCTTGGACTTCCAGCAAGCATGCATGAGCGTATTTGAAGGGAGTGAATGGAGACAAATGGTTTTTAATACTTGCTGTTGGAGTGTGAACAAAGTAACATTTATAAAGTGATTCAGGGAAACCGGCAGGCCGGACTTGAGTCCTGGAGATGGGAAGTACAATGTCAGCACTCTGAAGGAGGGATGTTAATGTTGCAGTTTTATAACTGTAGTGTAAAGCACCCTTCTGGCAAGACAGTGATGGTGTGAATGATGAAAGTTTTTCTTTTTCGGACCACCCTGCCTTGGTGGGAATCGGCCGATGTGTTAATAAATATAGGAATATATTTATATATAAATTTATATATATATATATATATATATATATATATATATATATATATATATATATATATATATATATATATATATATATATATATATATATATATATATAATGTCGTGCCGAATAGGCAGAACTTGCGATCTTGGCTTAAATAGCAACTCTCATTTTGCCATACAGGACAAGTGAAAATTTGTGTATGCAGTAATTTCGCCAAAATCATTCTGAACCTAACAAAAAATATATATTTGATTTTGTTTGTTTAGTACTATATTATTGTAAACGTATTTAAAATATATTTAGTTGGGTTGTGCTAAAATAAATTGCTCTTGTTATAATAAGGTTAGGTAAGTTTTCTAAGATTCTTTTGGTGCAAAATTAAAATTTGTTACATTAACATTATTGAAAAAAAAATATCTTTAAACATACAAGAGAAAATTTCAGAAATAACTTAATTTTAAATGAGTTCTTACTAACTGACCAGTTTTCCATATTCGGCACGAAATATATATATATATATATATATATATATATATTATATATATATATATATATATATATTATATATATATATATATATATATATATATATATCAAGGCATGTGTGCGCATGTGTCCATATATATATATATATATATATATATGGACACACGTGCACACATGCCTTGATACACAGGGGTATTAACCAGAGAAGACACAGCATATGAAGCTGGGAGGTCGAACAGGAAGGAAGGAGATATAAATTATGCTAAGGTCATATCAGCCTGCCATGGAGTGAAATGGGAGAGCAGCTGGGCGCAGATGGAGAGGGTGATAGGTCAAATGCAGAGACACAACCATGCTACCAAGAGCCACTGGAATAAAAAGGAAGAATATGGCCATGTACAGACAGGAACCAGGGTCACAGAGGGAAAGGGAATGGGAGGAGGAAAGGGCAAATTCAGTGTTTATTCATGGGCTTCAGGAGAGCGAGGAAAGGACACACACTGAAAAACAGCAGGCAGAAAGAAAGGAGATTGAGAACATCATCACAGAAATAGGTGAAGAGGACGTAGACGAGATTGTAAATTTTCAGAGAATAGGGGGGTTCTTGAAGGGGAGAAAAGACCGATCTAGCTGATTTTCAGGACAGAAACAGTGTGGAACAGGATCCTCCAAGAGAAACCATGGTTGAAGTACTCTGCAGAGTACAAGAGGGTGTTCCTAGACAGAGACAGAACACAAGCAGAATGACAGCAGCTGAGGGAGAGGACACAAAAGCAAAAGGAGCTAGGAAGGGAGACAAGGATGTAATAAGCAGAGGTCAATCAGAGCAGGGCAGAGCAACAAGTGCAAGCACACACGCAACCATCCCCAGAACCCCACAACCTATCACACTATCCCAACACAAACTACAATCCATACTCACAGCTCCTACCCCACACCCAGCTATAGAATCCCACAGTACACTACCAGGTCCCTCACCCTCACAGGCCCCCCAAACCACAGTGTTGGAGAGGAAACTGAAGGTATGGTACACAAACGCTGATGCAATAACAACTAAGTGGGAGAAGTGGAACAAAAGAATCAGAGACATCACTGGACATCATAGCTCTCACAGAAACCAAGCTTACAGGTATGATAACAGACGCCATCTTTCCAACGGGATACCAGATCCTGAGGAAAGACAGTGGGAACAGTGGGGGTGGAGTAACATTGTTGATCAAAAATCGATGGAATTTTGATGAGCTGAAGAGAGGAGACAGTGGAGAACCGAGAGATTACATAGCGGGAACACTTCGCTCTGGAGGTCCCAAGGTGGTAATTGCAGTGATGTATAACCTACCACAGAGCAGCAGGAGGTCAAGGCAAGAGTATGATGAGATCAATAGAGCGATGGTTGACACACTGGCTGCAGTGGCCAGATGGGCTCATGCATGTAGGGCAAAGCTACTGATCATGGGTGACTTTAACCACAAGGAAATCGATTGGGAAAACTTAGAGCCACATGGGGGCCAAGATACATGGAGGGCTAAGATGATGGAGGAGGTACTGGAAAACTACATGTACCAACACGTAAAGGACACTACAAGAGAGAAAGGAAAGGATGAACCAGCAAGACTGGACCTAGTATTCACCTTGAGTAGTGCAGATATTGAGGACATCACATATGAAAGACCCCTTGGGGACAGCAATCATGTGGTTTTAAACTTGGATTACACAGTAGAGCTACAAGTGGAGGGAAAAGCAGGAAGGCCATGGCGAATGAAGCCAAACTACAAGAAAGGGGACCACATGGGAATGAGGAACTTCCTGAACGGGGTTCAGTGGGACAGAGAACTGGCAGGGAAGCCAGTAAATGAGATGATGGAATATGTAACAACAATATGCAAGGAAGCTGAGGAGAGGTTTCTACCCAAGGGTAACAGGAATAATGAAAAAGCCAGGATAAGCCCATGGTTCACCCAAAGGTGCAGGAAAGCAAAAACCAAGTGTGCTATGGAATAGAAGAAGTATAGAAGGCAAAGGACACAGGAGAATAAGGAGAGCAGTCATAGAGCCAGAAATGAATGTGCACAGATAAGAAGGGAGGCCCAATGACAATATGAAAACGACATAGTAGCGAAAGCCAAATCTAACTCGAAGCTGTTATACAGCCACATCAGGAGGAAAACAACAGTCAAGAACCAGGAAATTAGGCTAAGGAAGGAAGGAGGAGAGACAACAAGAAATGACCGTGATGTGAGGAACTCGACAAGAGATTCAAAGAAGTGTTCACAGAGGAGACAGAAGGGGCTCCAGAAAGACGGAGAGGTGGGGTACATCACCCAGTGCTGGACACAGTACACACAACCGAGGAAGAAGTGAAGAGGCTTCTGAGTGAGCTAGATACTTCATAGGCAATGGGGCCAGATAACATCTTTCCATGGGTCCTGAGAGAGGGAGCAGAGGCGCTATGTATACACCTAACAACAATATTCAATACATCTATTGAAACATGGATATTGCCTGAGTCATGGAAGACAGCAAATGTAGTCCCAATTTTTAAAAAAGGAGACAGACATGAAGCACTAAACTACAGACCAGTGCCACTGACATGTATAGTATGCAAAGTCATGGAGAAGATTATCAAGAGAAGAGTGGTGGATCACCTACAAAGGAATGATCTCATCAACAGCAGCCAACATGGTTTCAGGGACAGGAAATCCTGTGTCACAAACCTACTGGAGTTCTATGACAGGGTGACAGCAGTAAGACGAGAGAGGGGTGGGTAGATTGTATTTTCTTGGACTGTAAGAAGGTGTTTGACACAGTTCCACACAAGAGATTAGTGCAAAAACTGGAGGACCAAGCAGGGATAACAGGGAAGGCTCTACAATGGATCAGGGAATACTTGTCAGGAAGACAGCAGCGAGTCATGGTACGTGGCGAAGTGTCAGAGTGGGCACCTGTGACAAGTGGGGTCCCACAGGGGTCAGTCCAAGGACCACTGCTGTTTCTGATATTTGTGAACGACATGACGGAAGGAATAGACTCCGAAGTGTCCCTGTTTGCAGATGATGAGAAGTTGATGAGAAGAATTCTTTTGGACGAAGACCAGGCAGAACTACAAAGGGATCTGGACAGGCTGCAGACCTGGTCCAGCAATTGGCTCCTGTAGTTTAACCCCACCAAGTGCAAAGTCATGAAGATTGGATAGGGCAAAGAAGACCGCAGACGGAATACAGTATAGGGGGCCAGAGACTATAAACCTCACTCAAGGAAAAAAAATCTTGGGGTGAATATAACACCAGGCACATCTCATGAGGTGCACATCAACCAAATAACTGCTGCAGCATACGGGCACCTAGTAAGCCTCAGAGCAGCACTCCGACATCTTAATAAGTAATCGTTCAGGACCCTGTACACCGTGTACGTTAGGCCCATATTGGAGTATGCGGCACCAGTTTGGAACCCACACCTAGCCAAGCACGTAAAGAAACTGGAGAAAATGCAAAGGTTTGCAACAAGACTAGTCCCAGAGCTAAGCGGTATGTTCTACGAGGAGAGGTTAAGGGAAATCAACCTGACGACACTGGAGGACAGGAGAGATAGGAGGGACATGATAACGGCATATAAAATATTGAGAGGAATTGACAGGGTGGACAAGGACAGGATGTTCGAGATGGTACGCAGCAACAAGGGGACACAGTTGGAAATTGAAGACACAGATGGCTCACAGGGATGTTTGGAAGTATTTCTTCAGCCACAGCGTAGTCAGGAAGTGAAACAGTTTGGAAAGCGAAGTAGTGGAGGCAGGATCCATACATAGCTTTAAGCGGAAGTATGATAAAGCTCACGGTTCAAGGAGAGTAACCTAGTAGCGACCCGTGAAGAGGCGGGCCAGAAGCTATGAATCGACCCTGCAGCCACAACTAGGTGAGTACATTCGCTCCCACAGGCATACACATGCGCGCGCATACATGCATATCACTGGTAACACCTGTGACACATTGCTAGTGTTTTAATGCCCTGTCATAGCGGTTTTTGGTCAAGCTTCATTGATGAATTTCTATTGAATCAGACTTAAAAACTAATGCATTTTTTTCCGGCAACATTTCGAACGTCTGCGGGTAACAGGTTCAATCTTGCACCACGAACCTTGATACTGTTTTGTCATTGTGGCACCGCTGCTTTAAACCGGATTTACTTAACCTCATTCCAGTAAGCTGTGTTGGTATGTAGATTTTGGATTTGGCCGTCCACTATCTTCCAGGTGTATATGTGATCTGGTAATTGTTCTTCTGTCCAGAGACTACAGTACAAGCACTTCGATGACTTTATGGTAGTTTAAATGTTTAGTTTCCACGCGGGAAGTAATCTTATTTCTACATTTTCCAATTTTCTTTCTCGTTCTCGTTCTTTGTCTCCGCCCTCCCCTTCTTCCCTGCCTTAAAAAGAACTAGCACAAAGCATTATTCTAAATGTGAGAATATCGTTGGCGTTATTTCTCTTGTTTTCAATGTTCTTATTATCAACCCCCCTCATTTTTTTCTGGCCTTTGCCTCATTTTTGCTGTTTATTAAATGCATCAGCTGACACTTATTAGTAAGTCTTTTATCTGTTTTATATAGTTGGGCAGTGTTTACTAGCGTTCTGTATTGTTCTCATTGTTGCTCATTCTTTCTATATCCAAGCAACTGAAATTTGGTATCGTCCGCAGAGAATGATACAAAGCTGTGGCAAGTATTTTTATTTGTCTTCTGTAAGGATGAACAACAGTAAAGGTGCCAGGATGGTGCCAGGATGGTGCCAGGATGGTGCCTTCGAGGTGCTGAACTTTTTACGTTACTGATATTTTTTTTTTTTTGCTCCTATTGTGTTTATTAGAAATTTGAATATCTATTTCCCTACTTTTAATGCTGTATCTCTCAGCCTCGTAGACTATCGCCAGGGTAGAAACTTGCCTAAGAGGTCACAGGTATATGATAGGTATGAACAATAATAGATGACGGTGAAGTATGTGATAATTGTTTTGACGAGGTAAAGAAAATTTTTCAAGGTCTTGTCAGATACTTGCCTGCAGCATTTTTATTGAACAACTAATTTGTTAAAGCTGCCTAAATTATTTTGGTTTAATAAAGTGATGTAGGACACAAGCATCATAATTTGCTTATTAATTAGAACAAGTAAATATTAACTTTTCTGTTTTTTGTAAGCTATACAGGAAAAGGGGTTACTAGCCCATTGTTCCCGGCATTTTAGTACCTGTAATCTTGCATGTTTGTGACACAAAAAAGACACCAGCAATCCTACCAGGCTTCCTTTCTACACTCATTTGGTAGGACGGTAGTACCTCCCCGAATGGTTGCTGTCTGTCAGCCTACTGCCTATACATGGAGGCAAAGAAAGGAATGTACGAAAGTATAGTGGTACCAACACTCTTATATGGGTGTGAAGCTTGGGTTGCAAATGCTGCAGAGAGGAGGCGGTTAGAGCAGTGGAAATGTCTTGTCTAAGGGCAATGTGTGGTGTAAATATTATGCAGAGAATTCGTAGTGCGGAAATTAGGTGGCATGCTTGTTGTCTTGTGTGAGTGCGAAAGATTCGTTTTACTGAAGGCGGTGGGTTAGTGTGGTGATTTAAGAACAGAGACTAGAATGTGTTTAGGCTGAGTGAGCCATTTATACAGACAGTTGTGTGGTATACAGTACCGACATTATGAGGAATTAGACACATGTGCAACATCTTGGGATCTTTGTTATAGACGAAGTTCTACTGTCTTTAGTTATGTCCTTGAATTTATATTGATAAAGTCATTAAACGGCGAAGCGTCTACAATAAGGATTCCTAAATATTGCACGTGTATACTTATGATTTGTATACTTTTGTAGACGTGGGCTTGTCTCTGCTGGTTCACCACTACGAGGCGACGTTGGGTTAAGATGTGTGGTGACTATCAGTTTTAGAGATATGTGTACCAGTTCCTACAGAAAGTAATGGTTCTTTAGATCGCTTGTTTTATCTAGGCTGGAATATTGCTGCACACTAACAGCACCTTTCAAGGCAGGTGAAATTGCCGACCTAGAAAATGTACAGAGAACCTTCACGGCGCGCATAACGGAGATAAAACACCTCAATTACTTGGAGCGCTTGAGGTTCCTAAACCTGTATTCCCTGGAACCCAGGCTGGAAAGATACATGATTATATACACTTGGAAAATCCTAGAGGGACTAGTACCAAACTTGCACACGAAAAATCAATCCCTATGAAAGCAAAAGACTCGGCAGACGGTGCAACATCCCTTCAATGAAAAGCAGGGGTGTTACTAGTATGATAAGAGACAACACAATAAGTATTAGGGGTCCAAGACTGTTCAACTGCCTCCCAGCATACATAAGGGAGATTACCAATAGACCCCTGAGCAGCCGGGCTGTGGTTCCTACGTAGGGTTGTGTGCGGTCAACAGTAACAACCTGGTTGATCAGGCCCTGATCCACCATGAGGCCTGGTCACAGACCTGGCCGCGAGGGCGTTGACCCCCGAAACCCTCTCTTGGTATACTCTCCAGGTATAGGCTTTCTAAACCACTTATATATTGTGTGCACATTTATGTATATGTGTTCTTGTTTTGATAAGGACCTGCCTCGCATGGGCCAGTAGGCCTTCTACAGTGTTCCTCCATTCTTAGGTTCTTATGATATTCCTCAGGTCACGTGCGTCACACCTCACTCTCCGCCTATATATAATGTCTTTCTACCTCTGTATGTTAGAAGTGATCAAGGTCCCAGGACCGAAACGTTTTCTAATAAATATGTTATAGTGTTTCCTTACGTGTCTTTCTAAACCAACTTGTCGGTATTTATTACCAAGGTTTATACCATGAATGTGTACATCTACACAACTGAATATCACTATCGCTTGTAGTCCAGTTAGGAATCATATGTTTCGAATGTTTGAAGACAGGTAGTAAGAGGGGAATGGAAGTTATTAATGTCATTTCAATAGGATGGTAAATGTGTTGCGTGCACCGTGTACGTTACAGTATATTCGACGTTCATCACACACCCAACGGCACTCTCTCTCGACCAGCGAATTGGCAATTCAGAGTATAACAGTTCTCGGGTCCACTGTTAGATTAATTATCCAGTTCAGTCTAGCAATAGCACGAGAACTGTCCTGTCGGGCATGGTGTTGCCATGCTTAATCATCTGGTCGCGGGGCACTCATGCTGGTCCTGTCCACTCATACTCTGGTATTCTGCCGTTTGACCTGTTGTAATGAGTGGGTCTTTGTCCTCTTTCCTATTGTTATACTGCTGATTCAACTTTTTAAATACTGTACTTGGTAGTAAAGGAATATAGCAGTACTCCTCTATTGCCAGGTAGCCCTTTGACTGCTGACGGACGGTTTTGGGGGTCAACGCCCCCGCGACCCAGTTTGAGACCAAGCCTCGTGGTGGATCAGGGTCTGATCAACCAGGCTGTTACTGTTGGCCACACATAAACCGATGTACGAACCACAGCCTGGTTGTTCAAGTACTGACTTTAGGTGCCTGTCCAGCGGCTTCTTTAACACTGCCAGGGGTCTATTTGTAATGCCTCCTTATGTATGCTGGAGGTAGTTGAACAGTCTTGGGCCCCTGACACTTACTGTGCTGTCTCTTAGTGTACTCGTGGTGCCCCTGCTTCTCGCTGAGGGAATGTTGCATCTCCTGCAGAGTCTTTTGCTTTCGTAGGAAGCGGTTTTCCTGTGCAAGTATTGTACTAATCCCTCTAGGATTTTCCAAGTGTATATTCACATGTGTCTTTCTAGCCTACGTTCCAGGGAATACAAATCAAGAGAATTCAACCGTTTCCAGTAATTAAGGTGCTTTATTGTACTTATGTGTGCCGTGAAAGCTTTCTGTACATTCTCCAGGTCAGCAATTTCGCCAGCTTTGAAGGAAGCAGTTAGTGTACAGCAATATTCCAGCCTAGAGGGAACACGCAATTTGAAGATAAACGTCATGGGCTTTGCATCCTTAGTTTTGAAGGTTCTCATTATCCATCCTATCAATTTTCTAACAGATAACATTATCACTCCCAGATCTTTCACACTAGTTTCTCGCTCTTTTGTGTGATTAGCATTTGTTTTACACTCGGAAAAAGTTTTAATTTCCTCAAAGTTTTCCATATCTGAGTAGTCGAAATTTCTCTTCATTGAGCATCATATTTTCTGCGGCCCATTTAAAAATTTGGTTGATGGCCGCCTGGAGTCTCGCGGTGTCTTCGATGGAGGTCACTGTCATGGCAATTCGAGTGTCATCCGCAAAGGAAATCACGGAGGTATGGCTTACATCCCCTCAAGGAAGGTTCCTTGATGCTGGTGAGGGGCTCTTGATCTAGGGAACTGGATCTGTTCTCCACCTAAATTAAGCCTTAAACCTTCCATCCCCCCCTACAGGCACTGTATAATCCTGCGGGTTTAGCGCTTCCCCTTGATTATAACAATAATAATAATATGGCTTACATCTCTGTCAGATATGAGGATGATGAGCAGCTGCTACAGGAATTAAATTATCTCCCAGTGTTCGTAATATAATGGTTACTATAACTTCCCTCGCAAAACACCTGCACATCTTATGAGAGAAATAATGCCGAGAAATTAGACGAAAAAATAGAAATAATACTTAAACAATCACTTTAAGATCCCTCTTCAGGGATACCGGATAAAGATACTGAATTTCACTTGGTATCTGAATAATTCTTTTTCTGATCGACTTCAAACAATTACTAGTGATGCTTTTAATTTAGACGGGGGGCCCTTCTGGCTTTAAACTGTGTAAAGAAAAATGACGTGTATTTTAAGGGGCAGATAAACAGGGAAAATGGGTCGGAATGCGCGTGGTTTTAAGGGGGAAAAATGCTTGTCAGATTGTCTTCAAATTTTAATCCTTAGAAAGGTTTTTTACTAGAGCAATGTGTGTGTGTGTGTGTGTGTGTTGTGTGTGTGTGTGGGTGGGTGTGTGTGTGTTTTGTGTGTGTTGTGTGTGTTTGTGTGTGTATGGGTGTGTGTGTGTGTGTTTTGTGGGGTGTGTGTGTGTGGGGTGTGTGTGTGTTTTGTTTGTGGTGTGTATTTGTGTGTGTGTGGTGTTTTTGGGGTGTGTGTGTGTGTGTGTGTTGTGTGTGTGTGTGTGTTTGGTGTGTATGGTGTGTGGGTGGGTAGTGTGTGATGTGTGTGTGTGTGTGTGTGGGTGGGGTGTGTGTGTGTGTGTGTGTGTATTTGTGTTGTTTTTGGGTGTGTGTGGTGTGTGTGTGGGTTTTGGGGGTTTTGTTGTGTTTGTGTGTGTGTGTTTTGTGTTTTGTGTGTGGGGGTGTGTATTTGTGTGTTTTGGTGTGTGTGTGTATTTGTGGGTGTGTGTGTGTTTGGGTGTATGGGGAGTGTTTGTGTGTGTGTGTGATTTGTTGTGTGTGTGTGGGGTGTGTGTTTTTTTGTGTGTGTGTGTGTGTTTTTTGTGTGTGTGTGTGTGTGTGTGTGAATTTGTGTGTGGGGTTTTGTTGTGTGGTATTTGTGTGTGTGTGTGTGTATGTGTGTTTTTTGTGTGTGGGTGTGTGTGTGTGTGTTGTGGTGTGTGTATTTGTGTGTTTTTGTGTGTGTGTTGTGTGTATGTGATTTTGTTTGTTTTGTGTTGGGTGTATTTGTTTTGTTTTGTGGGTGTGTGTGGGTATTTGTGTGTGTGTGTGTTTTGTGTGTGTGTTTTTGTGTGTGTGTGTGTGGGGTGTGTGTATTTGTGTTTTTGGGTGTGTGTGTGGAGGTGTGTGTGTGTGTGTATTTGTGGGGTTGGTGTGTGGGGTTTGGGTGTGTGTGTTTTTTGTGGGTGTGTGTTTTGTGTGTGTGTGTATTTTTTGGTGTGTGTGTGGTGTGTGGGGTTTTTTGGTGTGTTTTGTGTGTGTATGTGTGTATTTTTTGGGTGTGTGTGTGTGTGTGTGGTGTGTGTGGGGTGTGTGTGTAGTGTGTATTTGTGTGTGTGTGTGTGTTTTGTATTTGTGTGTGTGTGTGTGTGTGTGTGTATTTGTGTGGGTGTGTTGAAATTTTGTGTGGTGTGTGTGTGTGTGTGTTTTATTTGTTTTGGTGTGTGTGTGTGTGTGTATTTGTGTGGTGTATGTGTGTGTGTTTTATTTGTGTGTGGTTTTGTGTGTGTGGTGTTTTTTGTGTGTGTGTGTGTGTGTGTTTTTGTGTATTTGTTGTTTTGTGTTATTTTTTTGTGTGTTTTATTTGTGTGGTGTGGGTGTGGGTGTATTTGGTGGTGTATTTGTGTGTGTGTGTGTGTGTGTGTTTTTTGTGTGTGTTTTTGGGTGTGTGTGTTGTGTGTGTGTGTGTGTGTGTGTGTTTTTTTGTGTGTGTTTGTGTTATGTGAGTGTTGGTGTTTTGCTTCAAATTTTTGTAGTTTTTTTTTTGTTTAAAAAAATTTTTTGAAGTATCAAGAACATACTTTTTTTGACCAATAAAAATTTTTTGAAAAAAGAACTTTAAGAACTTAAAAAACGAAGGACACTGCGGAAGGGCCTAATGGCCCCATGCGAGGAAAGGCCCAAGTCCCTTTCCGGGTTTTAAACCCAAATTGCCCCCAAACCCTATTTTCAGGTCAGGTCACATTGACTTAAGGGGGGAAACACGGCAACCGCCCTTTTAGCACAACCCTATAAAGGTCAAAACTCACACCCCCCCAACACCCAACTCTTGTTTTACCCAACCAAATTTTTAAAGCTACCCCTGTTCTGGCCTCTTTAATGTACTGGGGTTTTTTCCCCAATCATAAAAAACTCTATTCCCAAACCAGTACTTTCCTATATCCTTCCGGGAATCTGAATTTTTAAAAATTTAAAAACCATTGCGGGCGATCCGGTTTAGGCTAGATATTTTCAGCACACTATTTACATCCCCTTTATTTTTTCCTGTTTTCCCATTTTTACCCCTAAATTTCATTTTCCCCCCAAATTTTGTCTTTCTAAGAGTGCAGTTTAAGGGCCCTTATTTCTATCCTCATGGGCAAAGGGTTTTCGGATACAGGGGGATCAACTTTGTCATCCCCCTTTGTACTTTTTCCAGAAAATTTTATATCCATTCGTTTTAGGGTGCCCAAAAACTGTGCAGCATAATCTAAAATGGGCCCTTAAAAAGGATGTATAGATTTGAAGTTAAAAACCGGGACCCCTATTTTTTTGTTTTCTTGATTTTAAAGCAGGTTTATTAGTTTTATTGCGAAACTTATGCACTGTTGTCTTGGTTTCCCAAAATTATGCTAATCAAAAACCCAAAAATCTTTTTGGGAAATCCGTAATATTAAGATTTTACATTATTTAGTTTAATGTGGCATGGTTATTGTTTTTTTTCCAAAAAAATTTAGAACTTTTTCATTTGTCTATATTAAACTGCATCTGCCACTTCTCCGACCCCCCCACATCTATTCAAAACTTCCTGGAGTGCTCGAATGTCCTCGTCAGGGAAAGAATTCGCGGCCTATTTTGGTTTTTTTCATCGGGGAAAAATTGGCGATTTTCGTTTTATGCCCTTTATCTATTTTCTTTATGTAGATTTGAACAGCAGGGGGCCCCAAAACTGACCCCTGTGGGGGAAACCGTCGGGGACGCTTCCCCACTTAATTTCTTCCCCTTTTTTCAAAAATCTCTGCTGCCTATTTGTCAACCCCGGCCCCTATCCAGGAAAAAATTCTCCCCCCTATTTCCTTTTGCTTTAAATTTTTTCCCCAAAAGTCTTGATGTGGGGGCCCTGTCCCAAAAACCCTTTTGAAGTCCAAAATACCCCAATATCATATTTTATTACCTTTATTTTACTCCCCAAATTACCTTAGTGAAAAAGTTTATAATTCGTATAAAGGGGAGGAAAGCCCCCTTTTTTAAAAAACCCTGCTGAGATTCGTTGTTTTAAATTTTTGCTTTTCAAGGTGGCTACCCAACTGCCTCGGCAATTATTTAAATTTCCTTAAAATTTTTCCCCCCTGGAGGTTTTTTCTTTTTTGGGTTTTAGTTCGACGTAAGGGGCCCGCACCTGTTTTTTAAAAAAGGTATCACATTTGCCATTTTCCACTTATCTGGAACCAGGCCGTTTTTTTGGGGATATTTTTGTGAAGTTTTGCCAAAAGGGGTGCTAAGCTCCTCTTTACATTTTCCCTTTTGAACCCCTTTCATCGTTCTTTGGGCCTGGGATTTGTTTGGTTTTAATTTATCTTTTTGCCAAGGGCCCGGGCACTTTTTGACCCAAACGTGCACGTTTTTTATCGTTTCCTTTTTTTACCCTAATTTATCATTAATGGAATTTCGCTGGTTTCCCCTGTGTAAAAATGAGAGGGGTATTTTGTTAAAAAATTTTACACATTTCCCTTTTCACTTTTCAGTGAGCTGCCGGGGGAAATTTTTTTGGGGGGCCCCCTTCTTGTCCTGGTCTAATTCTGTTTTCCTGAAAGAATTTCCTTTTTGGGGTTTTTTTTTCGATTGGGCTTGCAACTTTAACCCCATAATCTTTTTTGCTTTTTAATTTTCCCCTTTTTTTTTTCCCCTTTTAACTGAATTTATCGATTTCCCTTTAAATTTCCCCTCTCCTTTTTTTGGGTTTTTCCTATTTATGCCCCTTTTTTTTGGCCCAAACAGATATTTTAAACTATTTTCATCCCCTTTAGGATCATTTTTTGTTTGTCTGATTTCCCCATTTGGAACAAATTTGGGGCTGAGCAGCTAGAATATGCCCTGGAAATTTTCCTTTCGGCAACCATACCCCCTACCTGACCCTTAGTTTAGGTCATTCCCGTTCAGCCCCCCAAGTAATTTTTTTAGTCCTATGGGAAATCAGCCAAGCGAAAAGTCAGGGACGGAGACTTGATTGCCATTATTAGGGGAATTCCATGATATATTAAAACTGAGTGATTTGTGATCACTTTCCCCAAGCTCTTCATTAACCTCAAGATTATTAATTAGTGTTTCCCTACTGGCAAGAACCAAGTCAAGGAGGTTATTTCCCTAGTTGGCTCTGTCACAAACTGTTTTAAAAAAACAATCCTGGATCGTATCAAGAAAGTCACCTGACTCTAAATTTCCTGTCAAATTGCTCCAGTCAATCTGTCTATAGTTGAAATCTCCCATTAGCACAACATTTTCGTATGTAGATGCCTTACGAATTTCGTCCCATAGAAGTTTACTGCACTCCCTATCAAGATTTGGGGCCCTGTAAATCACACCCAAAATTAGTTTTTCTCGGCCCTCGAGAAGCTGTAACCAAACAGATTCAGTGGCTGACGCTTCTAATTTAATATCTTGTCTAACACAACAATTTAAATTGTCTCTGACATACATCGCTACTTTCCTGTTGACCCTGTCAGTGTGGATATTTTTAGCCTTGTATGTGACATTCAGAGGGCATCTCTCTATCTTTCAGATTGAGCCAGGTCTCTGTTATAGCAATAATATCTATGTTTCCTGCACTTGCAATTAATCTTAGCTCA
>NC_069409.1:2939576-2962076 GCF_026875155.1 Cherax quadricarinatus
CAAGCAGGGATAACAGGAAAGGCACTGTAGTGGATCAGGGAATATTTGTCAGGAAAACAACAGCGAGTCATGGTACGTGGCGAGGTGTCAGAGTGGGGGCCTGTGACGAGCGGGGTTCCACATGGGTCAGTTCTTGGACCGGTGCTGTTTCTGGTATTTGTGAACGACATTACTGAAGGAATAGACTCAGAAGTGTCCCAGTTTACAGATGACGTAAAATTGCTGATAATTCAATTGAATGAAGACCAATCAAAACTACAAAGAGATATGGACAGACTGCAGGCCTGGTCCAGCAACTGGCTCTTGGAGTTCAACCCCACTAAGTGCAAAGTCATGAAGATTGGGGAACGGCAAAGAAGACCACAGAAGGAGTATAGTCTAGGGGGCCAAACTACAAACTTCGCTCAAGGAAAAGGATCTTGGGGTGAGTATAACACCGGGCACATCTGAGGCGCACATCAACCAAATAACTGCTGCAGCATACAGGCGCCTAGCAAGCCTAAGAACAGCATACCGATATCTCAATGAGGAATCGTTCAGGACCCTGTACACCATGTACAGGGTATGATATAGCTCGTGGAGCAGGAAGAGTGGCAAAGTAGCGATCAGTAACGAGGCGGGCCAGGAGCTATAAAGCGACACCTGCAACCAAAACTAGGTGAGTGCAACTAGGTGAGTACACAGAGACACACATTCACACAAATACACACACACACTCACGGACTCATCCACTCACTCGACCCCTGCTACCACAACTAGGTGTGTACACACACTCATACATTCATAGACATATAGCACTTGTACATTTATAAAACAAACAAATACTCATCACTTTAATAACATTTTCTGAACATTCATTTATTTTAAACATACACACAAAATTTTCTTTCGATATTTATGTAAGTGTGTTAATAGTATTTGCAAACACAGGTACAAATAATACACGTAATACCTGGCAGTAAGTCAGATCCCCAGGTAAGTAACACTCCAAGAGGATAAAGGAAGAGCTAAACACCAAGGTTAGTTTTATAAGTACTCGTACATTCCCACCACCAATATTTACAATATATATATATATATATATTATATATGTATAAAATTATATATATATATATATATTATATATATATATATATATATATATGTATATATATATATATATATATATATATGATATATAACAAATATAGGGAGGTACCACCTCTAGAACTGTTTATAGGGACCCTCATCCTCAGAGAAAAAGAATAAACTTGCTTCAGGGAAAACTCAAGGTTCTCCCTGAAGCTGTTTGAGAATTTTATCCTACCACCCCTATATTATATTATATATATATATATATATATATATATATATATATATATATATATATATATATATATATATATATATTTAATATATATATATATTTATTTAAAGACAAAATACATTGACAGAACATTCACAAAACTACGATACAAAGTAAAACAACATAGGTAACTCAGAGCTACATCTCGAATACTTCGTTCCAGCTCCCAGGCGGTGGGCCGCGTGCCCAGAATGCTGCAGGCATTTCCTCTCTGGATCGCAACACTGAGTCTCTGGAAGTGAAAGCTGGTCGCCCTGTGGTCCTTTGTTTCTATGATGAGCTTTTCACCCAGCTCTATTAGGAACTTTAGAGGCACACTTGCCCCATGCTCCAAGGGCCTCTGACCCTATTGGGATGAAGTTATAGCAAGGGGGAAGGTCTTCATATTTGCGGATCTTCTGAGTCTCCCTGTGGCTGGCAGCTCCACCCCCTTCCACTACGGAGTATGGCAAGTAGGTGTCTGCCAATGTGGCGGCACATGTGTAGTCCCAGGCAATCTGCTTTCCATCCTTCCAAGGTAGCATAGTGGCTCCATCAGGACGCTTTAGACTTCTGTCAGACCTCTGCACTTGGGGTTCCCGTTGAGCTGGGCAACGGGCTGTGGCGAGGCTTCTCTTTGTGGTGTCATTGACCTCCTCATGCCTGGCATACTTCCCTTCTGCTGTGTGACACACGAGACCATGAAGTCCGAATTGATCAGCTGTCGCCCTGCGCAAATACACCTATGTTCGGTGAGGATGGGGGCGGCTAGGCGAAGAGCAACACCATTCCGAATGGCCTGTGAGTCTAGTCGAGTGCCCACGGAGGAATTGGGAACAGTAAACAGGAAATCTCCTGAGTGTGGTGCCTTCACTGCCAGGAGACGAGCTTTGCCCTTTCCTGAGGCGTTGGAGAGCATTGTGTTGAAACAGAGCAGCAATGTAGGCAGATACTATTCATATCAAAGTAATAATGAGTGAGAGAGCAAAGTGAGTTTGCTCACTGCTGTTGGCATATAACTCATGTACAAGTGAGACCAGTATATGTACTCAGCCAGCTAGCGAGAAACTGGCTCTAGGCAAGTGTATAAGTGTGACGTCAGTCCAGCTGGATTCAACCTCTTACCCTCATTGGTTGATGTTTAATTAAAGTTAGCAGTCTTTCACAAGAGGGCTGGATGTCCCAACAACAGCACATTGACTGATAAAGATGAAATGCAAGACATGAGTATGTGATGGGCGCCAAATAAATTGTAAGTAAGCATGTGTCAGATCCGTCCCAGAGCACTGTTACAGCTGTGGTTACATTGCATTCCTCTGATGGGTAGCAGTTCCATTACCTTGTTTTATTTTTGGGTGTGCCATGGTGGCATTGTACTCCTCTGTGGAATATGTTACAGTTTATTCTGAGATCATCATTCAACCACTTCCACCATTTAAGTCTGTAAAACATTAGATTTACTCTGCCCGAAATACCTTGTATGATAGTGGCTTTCTTTGTACTTAGCATATCAATACTGTAATTACAAATTGTAAACTGTGGATGGAGATAGACTCCTTATAACATGTCAGTCACATTGTTAACTATGCAAAAAAATTAAAATTTGAATTTGAAATTAAATTACTCTTACCAGCCAGTTCCTGATCAGCCGGGCTGTGGCTCGTACGTTGGTTTGCGTGCAGCCAGCAGCAACAGCCTGGTTGATCAGGGGCTGATCCACCAGGAGGCCTGGTCACAGACCGGGCCGTGGGGGCGTTGACCCCCGAAACTCTCTCCAGGTAAACTCCAGGTAAGCCAAGCAGGCAATAATGGCGGTAAACAAACCATACCACGGACGGTGCTGGTGTTGTGGCCCCCAACAGAGCTTTGAAGAGCTGTTAAGTTAAACCAAATTGACCACTGGCTGGTACAGTACACATGTCTATTTTGTATGAGTTGTATCCGATAGAAGTGAACGAACTTCCTTTGCTCTCTCTCTCTCTCATTATTACTCTGATTTGTATAGTATCTGCATAAATTAATGCTTTAATACACGCTGTGTAAACTGTAAAAACTGATGGTGGGGATATATAAACAGTCATAAAACTGCCCTTGGTGTTTGATCTTAATCTTAGTTGATCTTAATCTTAGTTGATCTTAATCTTAGTTGATCTTAATCTTAGTTGATCTTAATCTTAGTTGATCTTAATCTTAGTTGATCTTAATCTTAGTTGATCTTAATCTTAGTTGATCTTAATCTTAGTTGATCTTAATCTTAGTTGATCTTAATCTTAGTTGATCTTAAGCTTAGGCCAGGTACTATAAGCCTTTCATTTGTACTTATCACTCAATAGAGATGATTTGAAACAAAATAGGAGATATATGGAAGAATATCATTAACGCATTTGAACGTATAGGTATGAAGCAATAAATTTGTATTCGTTGATTAACATTAAAGTATCGGACCCAGGAGCTGGATCTCAATCCCGTAACCCCTCAAACTCAGATACTTAAGTGCAGTATACGCAACTAAGTGATTAGACAGACCTTTGAGAGTGATGTTAACAGAGCGGAGACCCAGCTTGACGCCCACTCTAGCGCTGATCTCTTGTCCTGTGCCAGCACGGTAGGGCGTGTGGGTGTCTAGATGACCAACCTCCCACTCCTGCCCGAAGTTACACACTGTCAAGGTAAGCAGGAACATCTTAGAGGTGAGAAAACTGTAAGAAGGGTACTTGCTGACACTCACATTGCGTGAATGATATGTACTCTCTCTCTCTCTCTCTCTCTCTCTCTCTCACACACACACACACACACACACACACACACACACACACACACACACACACACACACACCCCACACACTATAGTCATGCACACATGCCACTTAATGAGCCCAGCGAACTAGGCTTGCTTCATGATGCGAAGACATACAATGGTGTGATAACTTCAAAGCTAATTTCATTCTACCAACAATTCTTGCCTTACTCCACCTAGCTCTCACCCCACACATCCCCCTGCGTCAACTGCCTCTACATGGGTGGGTGCTACGAGTCTACCGTAAACTAACCTCCACAACCTCCAGAAGGAAAGTTGTTATTTTAAATGTTAGCTCTGTCTCGCGATCATTTATACACACTGGAAAAAGAGTTTGACCAAGAATCCTGTCACATATAGCATAAAATCTTGCCGTTTCTGGTGCTAAGTTATTACCATATAAAATGACACTTTCATTGAATATCAAAGTCCTCGGAAATGAAGAAATTCTTTATAAAGTTGTGGAAACAAAGTGAACATTTGTACTGTTTTGGGTGGCCATATAACAAGTTCATCTTGGTTATTCTCTGAGAGATAAGAAAAGCACTTCTGAACACCACTATGGTGATCAGGGAGACAGAGAGAGAAGGAGAGAGAAAGAAATGGATACTCACCCATGATGATCAATCCCAGTGTCAGGCTTAGAGTAACACGCAGGAAAACAGAGAATTTCTGTGGATGAAAAATTTACCAAAAAAGCATATATGAGCATAAACTTTTGGCATTCAAATATGACACAAAAAGCCCAAATATTTTCCATTTTTTTTTAAGTGCATACGTATTCACAACATCAAAATGGTAAAGTCACCATGGTCACCATTAGTAGTGTGACCTTATCATTAGCGTGATGTTAATATCAGTAGTGTGACTTTACCATTAATAGTGTGACGTTACTATCAGAAGTATGACCTCACCATTAACAGTGTGACGTTACTATCAGAAGTGTGACCTCACCATTAACAGTGTAAAGTTACTATCAGTGTGACCTCACCATTAGCAGTGTGACGTTACTATCAGTGTGACCTCACCATTAACAGTGTGACGTTACTATCAGTGTGACCTCACCATTAGCAGTGTGACGTTACTATCAGTGTGACTTTACCATTAATAGTGTGACGTTACTATCAGAAGTATGACCTCACCATTAACAGTGTGACGTTACTATCAGAAGTATGACCTCACCATTAACAGTGTAAACTTACTATCAGTGTGACCTCACCATTAGCAGTGTGACGTTACTATCAGTGTGACCTCACCATTAACAGTGTGACGTTACTATCAGTGTGACCTCACCATTAGCAGTGTGACGTTACTATCAGTGTGACTTTACCATTAGCAGTGTGACGCTACTATCAGTGTGACCTCACCATTAGCAGTGTGACGTTACTATCAGTGTGACCTCACCATTAACAGTGTGACGTTACTATCAGAAGTGTGACCTCACCATTAACAGTGTAAAGTTACTATCAGTGTGACCTCACCATTAGCAGTGTGACGTTACTATCAGTGTGGCCTCACCATTAACAGTGTGACGTTACTATCAGTGTGACTTTACCATTAGCAGTGTGACGTTACTATCAGTGTGACCTCACCAATAACAGTGTGACGTTACTATCAGTGTGACTTTACCATTAGCAGTGTGACGCTACTATCAGTGTGACCTCACCATTAGCAGTGTGACGTTACTATCAGTGTGACCTCACCATTAACAGTGTGACGTTACTATCAGAAGTTTTGACCTCACCATTAACAGTGTAAAGTTACTATCAGTGTGACCTCACCATTAGCAGTGTGACGTTACTATCAGTGTGGCCTCACCATTAACAGTGTGACGTTACTATCAGTGTGACTTTACCATTAGCAGTGTGACGTTACTATCAGTGTGACCTCACCAATAACAGTGTGACGTTACTATCAGTGTGACTTTACCATTAGCAGTGTGACGCTACTATCAGTGTGACCTCACCATTAGCAGTGTGACGTTACTATCAGTGTGACCTCGCCATTAACAGTGTGACGTTACTATCAGTGTGACTTCACCATTAGCAGTGTGACGCTACTATAAGTGTGACCTCACCATTAGAAGTGTGACGTTACTATCAGTGTGACTTCACCATTAACAGTTTGACGTTACTATCAGTATGACCTCACCATTAACAGTGTGACGTTACTATCAGTGTGACCTCACCATTAACAGTGTGACGTTACTATCAGTGTGACCTCACCATAACAGTGTGACGTTACAGTGAGACCTCATCATAACAGTGTGACGTTACTATCAGTGTGACCTCACCATAACAGTGTGACGTTACTATTAGTGTGACCTCACCATTAACAGTGTGTCGTTACTATCAGTGTGACCTCACCATTGGCAGTGTGACGTTACTATCAGTGTGACCTCGCCATTAACAGTGTGACGTTACTATCAGTGTGACCTCACCATAAAACTGTGACGTTACTATCAGTAGGACCTCACCATTAACAGAGTGACGTTACTATCAGTGTGATGTTACTATCAGTGTGACCTCACCATTAACAGTGTGACGTTACTACCAGTGTGACCTCACCACAACAGTGTGACGTTACAATCAGTGTGACCTCACCATAACAGTGTGACGTTACAATCAGTGTGACCTCATCATAACAGTGTGACGTTACTATCAGTGTGACCTCACCATAACAGTGTGACGTTACTATTAGTGTGACCTCACCATTAACAGTGTGACGTTGCTATCAGTGCGAGCTCACCATTAACAGTGTGACGTTACTATCAGTGTGACCTCACCATAACAGTGTGACGTTACTATCAGTAGAACGACCAGGTCTAACTAGGCGTCTTGAGAGCTTTACCAGCTCTGTTGTTCAATTTGTGATGCGCGCGCGCACACACACACACACACACACACACACACACACACACACACAGTTTTATGATAAAATAACAGAAGTAAGACACGAGAGAGAGGGGTGGGTTGATTGCATCTTCTGGGACTGCAAGAAGGCCTTTGACACAGTTCCTCACAAGAGATTAGTGCAGAAGCTAGATCATCATCGCATATAACAGGAAGGGCACTGCAATGGATCAGAGAATACCTGACAGGGAGGCAACAACGAGTCATGGTACGTAATGATGTATCACAGTGGGCACCTGTGACGAGCGGGGTCTCACAGGGGTCGGTCCTAGGACCAGTGCTATTTTTGGTATATGTGAACGACATGACGGAAGGGTTAGACCCAGAAGTGTCCCTGTTTGCAGATGATGTGAAGTTAATGAGGAGAATTAAATCTGATGAGGACCAGGCAGGACTTCAAAGAGACCTGGACAGACTGGACACCTGGTCCAGCAAATGGCTTCTCGAATTTAATCCTGCCAAATGCAAAGTCATGAAGATAGGGGAAGGGCACAGAAGACCACAGACAGAGAATAGGCTAGGTGGCCAAAGACTGCAAACTTCACTCAAGGAGAAAGATCTTGGGGTGAGTATAACACCGAGCATGTCTCCGGAAGCACACATCAATCAGATAACTGCTGCAGCATATGGGCGCCTGGCAAACCTGAGAACAGCATTCCGATACCTTAGTAAGGAATCATTCAAGACACTGTACACCGTGTATGTCAGGCCCATACTGGAGTATGCAGCACCTGTTTGGAACCCGCACTTGATAAAGCACGTCAAGAAACTAGAGAAAATACAAAGGTTTGCGACAAGGTTAGTTCCAGAGCTAAGGGGAATGTCCTTTGAAGAAAGATTAAGGGAAATCGGCCTGACGACACTGGAGGACAGGAGGGTCAGGGGAGACATGATAACGACATATAAAATACTGCGTGGAATAGACAAGGTGGACAAAGACAGGATGTTCCAGGGAGGGGACACAGAAACAAGAGGCCACAATTGGAAGTTGAAGACACAAATGAGTCAGAGAGATAGTAGGAAGTATTTCTCCAGTCAGAGAGTTGTAAGGCAGTGGAATAGCCTAGAAAATGACGTAGTGGAGGCAGGAACCATACACAGTTTTAAGACGAGGTTTGATAAAGCTCATGGAGCGGGGAGAGAGAGGGCCTAGTAGCAACCGGTGAAGAGGCGGGGCCAGGAGCTAGGACTCGACCCCTGCAACCACAAATAGGTGAGTACAAATAGGTGAGTACACAGGAGAAGAGTGGTGGAACACCTAGAAAGGAACGATGTCATCAACAGCAGCCAACATGGTTTCAGGGACGGGAAATCCTGTGTCACAAACCTACTGGAGTTCTATGACATGGTGACAGCAGTAAGACAAGAAAGAGATGGGTGGGTGGATTGCATTTTCTTGGACTGCAAGAAGGCGTTTGACACAGTTCCACACAAGAGATTGGTGCAAAAACTGGAGGACCAAGCAGGGGGATAACAGGGAAGGCACTACAATGGATCAGGGAATACTTGTCAGGAAGACAGCAGCGAGTCATGGTACGTGGCGAGGTGTCAGAGTGGGCACCTGTGACCAGCGGGGTCCCGCAGGGGTCAGTCCTAGGACCAGTGCTGTTTCTGGTATTTGTGAACGACATGACGGAAGGAATAGACTCTGAGGTGTCCCTGTTTGCAGATGACCTGAAGTTGATGAGAAGAATTCACTCGATCGAAGACCAGGCAGAACTACAAAGGGATCTGGACAGGCTGCAGACCTGGTCCAGCAATTGGCTCCTGGAGTTCAATCCCACCAAGAGCAAAGTCATGAAGATTGGGGAAGGGCAAAGAAGGCCGCAGACGGAGTACAGTCTAGGGGGTCAGAGACTACAAACCTCACTCAAGGAAAAAGATCTTGGGGTGAGTATAACACCAGGTACATCTCCTGAAGCGCACATCAACCAAATAACTGCTGCAGCATATGGGCGCCTAGCAAACCTCAGAACAGCATTCCGACATCTTAATAAGGAATCATTCAGGACCCTGTACACCGTGTACGTTAGGCCCATATTGGAGTATGCGGCACCAGTTTGGAACCCACACCTAGCCAAGCACGTGAAGAAACTAGAGAAAGTGCAAAGGTTTGCAACAAGACTAGTCCCAGAGCTAAGAGGTATGTCCTACGAGGAGACGTTAAGGGAAATCAACCTGACGACATTGGAGGACAGGAGAGATAGGGGGGACATGATAACGACATACAAAATAATGAGAGGAATTGACAAGGTGGACAAAGACAGGATGTTCCAGAGATTGGACACAGTAATAAGGGGACACAGTTGGAAGCTGAAGACACAGATGAATCACAGGGATGTTAGGAAGTATTTCTTCAGCCACAGAGTAGTCAGTAAGTGGAATAGTTTGGGAAGCGATGTAGTGGAGGCAGGATC
Source organism: Cherax quadricarinatus (assembly GCF_026875155.1). Classification (NCBI taxonomy): domain Eukaryota; kingdom Metazoa; phylum Arthropoda; class Malacostraca; order Decapoda; family Parastacidae; genus Cherax; species Cherax quadricarinatus. The sequence goes on from NC_069409.1 coordinate 2,949,027, forward strand.
CATACATAGCTTTAAGCAGAAGTATGATAAAGCTCACGGCTCAGGGAGAGTGACCTAGTAGCGATCAGTGAAGAGGCGGGGCCAGGAGCTCGGACTCGACCCCCGCAACCTCAACTAGGTGAGTACAACTAGGTGAGTACACACACACACACACACACACACACACACACACACACACACACACACACACACACACACACACAGTAGGGACACCGAGGGCGTGAGTCACACCTTCCGTGCTCCGGGAATATAAGTGTTTTTGAGGGCTACCCAAGTGTTCTGCAAGGGTTGCTAAGTGTGTCAGGGTAGTGAACAATCCTAGAAGTGATTTTTAATCTGCCTGAGCCACATAAGTGTGGGGAGAGCCACAATTTTGTAAGTGATCTAGAAAATAAAAACGTTGTGGCGCAGAGTGGGCAAGCTAGTGTGGGTGGTAAGGCGACGTTGTCAAGTGTCACCCAAGAAAGATAATAAAGTGAAACAGTCGTGTGACCAGTGAGAGAAATACAGTGAATAGGGTACATTATTAACGAGAAGAAATTGAGGTGGATCTACGCCAGGACGTCACATCGAGTGGACAATCTACAGGCTGTAGCTGCACTACAAGTACTGTATCACCTATGAGTGGTTGTTTGGGTGTGGGGTTCCAGGTTGCAATTAACCGCCAAGCCGAATGTGAATGGTCTAACTCTCATAGCACGATAAAAAATAGGCACTAAGTATTCAATAAAGAATAGCAATTGGTTATCTATAAGCAGATCAAGCATAGGCAACATTGTAAGTAGATGAGCGTAAGTCTCAGGAGGGTGGGAGTCAGGTCACAAGAGGTTGTGGACAAAGCGACAACTGAGAATCCACATTACACTCCAAGCACAAGCCTCCTACTTTTCAGACACATAATAAACCCACACATAATTCGACACATAATTACACACACACACACACACACACACACACAGTTGGACACAGTTGGAAGCTGAAGACACAGATGAATCACAGGGATGTTAGGAAGTATTTCTTCAGCCACAGAGTAGTCAGTAAGTGGAATAGTTTGGGAAGCGATGTAGTGGAGGCAGGATCCATACATAGCTTTAAGCAGAGGTATGATAAAGCTCACGGCTCAGGGAGAGTGACCTAGTAGGGATCAGTGAAGAGGCGGGGCCAGGAGCTCGGACTCGACCCCCGCAACCTCAACTAGGTGAGTACACACACGCGCGCACACACACACACACACACACACACACACACATATATATACACATACACAAACACACACACACACACACACACACACACACACACACACACACACACACACACACACACACACACACACACACACACACACACACACACACATACAGAAGTAAGACACGAGAGAGAGGGGTGGGTTGATTGCATCTTCTTGGACTGCAAGAAGGCCTTTGACACAGTTCCTCACAAGAGATTAGTGCAGAAGCTAGAGCATCAGGCGCATATAACAGGAAGGGCATTGCAATGGATCAGAGAATACCTGACAGGGAGGCAACAACGAGTCATGGTACGTAATGATGTATCACAGTGGGCACCTGTGACGAGCGGGGTACCACAGGGGTCGGTCCTAGGACCAGTGTTATTTTTGGAATATGTGAACGACATGATGGAAGGGTTAGACTCAGAAGTGTCCCTATTTGCAGATGATGTGAAGTTAATGAGGAGAATTAAATCTGATGAGGACCAGGCAGGACTTCAAAGAGACCTGGACAGACTGGACACCTGGTCCAGCAAATGGCTTCTCGAATTTAATCCTGCCAAATGCAAAGTCATGAAGATAGGGGAAGGGCACAGAAGACCACACACAGAGTATAGGCTAGGTGGCCAAAGACTGCAAACCTCACTCAAGGAGAAAGACCTTGGGGTGAGTATAACACCGAGCATGTCTCCGGAAGCACACATCAATCAGATAACTGCTGCAGCATATGGGCGCCTTGCAAACCTGAGAACAGCATTCCGATACCTTAGTAAGGAATCATTCAAGACACTGTACACCGTGTATGTCAGGCCCATACTGGAGTATGCAGCACCTGTTTGGAAACCCGCACTTGATAAAGCACGTCAAGAAACTAGAGAAAGTACAAAGGTTTGCGACAAGGTTAGTTCCAGAGCTAAGGGGAATGTCCTATGAAGAAAGATTAAGGGAAATCGGCCTGACGATACTGGAGGAGAGGAGGGTCAGGGGAGACATGATAACGACATATGAAATACTGCGTGGAATAGACAAGGTGGACAAAGACAGGATGTTCCAGGGAGGGGACACAGAAACAAGAGGCCACAATTGGAAGTTGAAGACACAAATGAGTCAGAGAGATAGTAGGAAGTATTTCTTCAGTCATAGAGTTGTAAGGCAGTGGAATAGCCTAGAAAATGACGTAGTGGAGGCAGGAACCATACACAGTTTTAAGACGAGGTTTGATAAAGCTCATGGAGTGGGGAGAGAGAGGGCCCAGTAGCAACCGGTGAAGAGGCGGGGCCAGGAGCTAAGACTCGACCCCTGCAACCACAAATAGGTGAGTACAAATAGGTGAGTACACATACACACACACACACACACACACACACACACACACACACACACACACACACACACACACACACACACACACACTGTAAGTACGTGCCGGTTAAGCCCCAGGAGGTTGGGGGTCAGGTCACAAGTTGTGGGCAGCAAAGGACCACTGAGACTCTCCATTACAACACACAAGCCACCTACCTTTCAGTACATAATAAACCCACACATAATTCCACACAAAATTACACACACACACACACACACACACCATACATATCCAGACTCACACATACACTCCCCCCCCCTCACCACCAACATCTCACTTCTTCCCTGATCCCTCCCCTCCCTCGTTCACCCTCCCCCTTCCCACCCTTCCCCACCCCTCCCCACTCCTCTCCCACATAGCCACAGTTCCTCCACTACCTCCCCCCCCACACTCTTACATACCCCACTACTAACCTAACATACAGAACTAATAGGTTTCCCACTCTGAGGCAATCAGGATAAAACAAAAATGGGTTGTCAGAGAGCAACAAGAAAAACCAATGGACAGGAGGAGGAAGCTGCAAAGGAAGATTGGGCAGGAGAGCTCATAAAAAGGGATCATGAATTGGAAAAGAAACTAGAAGAACTTAGCATGAGAATGGAAGAGAGGATAGATATGGAAAGCAGGAAGTGAGAGGTGCATGTCAAAGCAGCAGAGGCTATGATACAGAGTTTAGAAGAGGAACTGAAAAATCTGAAACAGCCTAAAGAAATAAAGAACATTTTGGGATTGACAACAGAGACTGCTACCTCAGCAAAAAATAAGGGGACTGTAGGGAAAGAAGGGGCACAACTGCATGGGGAAACTCAATCAGAGGAGACTGTAGTAAATGAAAGAGCTAAGCTTTATGTGGAGGCCCTAACAGACAACAACAGAGCCCAAGGAAAGCCGAGAAGGGAAAATGACAGGCCACTGAGCCCAAGTACATTAGCCAGTGAAACTGAAGAAAGGAAAGCTGCAGTGGAGGAAACCAAATTAAATGAGGGGATACACAGGGATATGCAGTGGGAGAATGAAAGGGTGAGGTCAGTCTTTGTGTATGGGCTCCAGGAAGTTGAAGGGGAAACATATGAAGCAAGAAAACAAGGGGAAAAAAAAGCAATTGAAAGCATCATGAAAGCAATAGGAGAAGACGACATGACCCAGCTGGAAAATTTTCGGAGAATAGGGGGTTTGTAAAAAAAAAGAACCCTGCCAGTGAAAGTGACCTTCAAGGCAGAAGCGACTCGGACCAGGATCCTGCAGGAGAAAGCACGATTAAGGGACATGCCGGCATACAGGAAGGTGTATCTCGACCACGACAGAACACAAGAAAAAAGGCAGAAACTGAGACAGATGGTACAAAGGCGAAAGGAGGAAAGAGAGGGGATGGAGAAGACAGACAGGAGATCCCAGACCCAGGAAGAAGATCAAATACAGCCTCCCTCACAACTTCCTATAGAAGCCTCCCAACCAGGTCACCCCAGTGCAACCAACACTCTAAATCAAAACACCCATGCCACATCCAATGCCCCCACCCACTACATTACAAACTCCACCCCCACAGCAACAACCCATAGTTCCTTACCAGGTCTCCCACTTCCCCAACACCAATATACCTCCCAGACCACAGTCTTAGAAAAGAAGTTGAAGGTGTGGTATACAAATACAGATGGAATAACAAACAAGTATGAGGAGTGACACGAAAGAATCAAAGAGACATCCCCAGACATAATAGCAATCACAGAAACAAAACTTACCAGAATAATAACAGATTCAATCTTTCCATCTGGATACCAAATCCTCAGGAAAGACAGAAGGAAGAGAGGGGGAGGAGGAGTTGCACTGCTCATTAAAAACCAGTGGGGTTTTGAGAAAATGGAAGGAATGGATGGCACGGGCGAAAGGGGCTACTTAGTAGGTACAATCCAGTCTGAGGGACATAAGGTGATAATTGCAGTAATGTACAACCTACCACAGAACTGCAGGAGGCCAAGAGAAGAATATGATGAGAGCAACAGAGCAATGATCGACACACTAGCCGAGGTGGCCAGGAGAGCACACATGGGGGGAGCAAAGTTACTAGTTATGGATGATTTCAATCACAAGGAGATTGACTGGGAAAACATGGAGCCCCATGGGGATCCCGAAACATGGAGAGCCAAGATGATGGATGTGGTACTGGAAAACCTCATGCATCAACATGTTAAGAGACACTACCAGAGAGAGAGGAGAGGATGAACCAGCAAGGCTGGACCTTGTATTTACCATGAGTAGTTCGGACATCGAGGGTATCATGTATGAAAGGCCCCTGGGAGCTAGTGATCATGTGGTTTCTGTGCTTCGACTACATAGTTGAGCTCCAAGTGGAGAGAGTAGCAGGAATAGGCTGGGAAAAAACCAAACTACAAAAGGGGAACTACTCAGGCATGAGGAACTTCCTTCAAGACATTCAGTGGGAGAGGGAACTGACAGGAAAACCAGTACAAGAAATGATGGACTATGAAGCAACAAAATGCAAGGAGGCAGAGGAGAAGTTTGTTCCCAAGGGAAACAGAAATAATGGGAAGAACAGAACGAGTCCTTGGTTCGCCCAAAGGTGTAGGGAGGCAAACACTAGGTGTACTAGAGAATGGAAAAGGTACAGAAGACAGAGAACTCAGGAAAATAAAGAAATCAGCCGAGGAGCCAGAAACGAATATGCACAGATAAGAAGGGAGGCTCAGAGACAATATGAAAATGACAAAGCATCAAAAGTCAAGACTGACCCGAAGCTGTTGTACAGCCACATCAGGAGGAAAACAACAGTCAAGGACCAGGTAATCAGACTGAGGAAGGGTGATGGGGAATTCACAAGAAATGACCAAGAGGTATGTCAGGAGCTCAACACAAGATTTAAAGAGGTATTTACAGTGGAAACCAGTAGGACTCCAGCAAATCAGAACAGGGGGGCACACCAGCAAGTGTTGGATGAGGTACCTATAACCAAGGAGGAGGTGAAGAAGTTGCTATGCGAACTTGACACTCAAAGGCGGTGGGACCAGACAACATCTCTCCATGGGTCCTTAAGAGGGAGCAGAGATATTGTGTGAGCCATTAACAAAGATCTTCAACACATCATTTGAAACTAGGCAACTCCCTGAGGTATGGAAAATGGCAAATGTAGTCCCAATTTATAAAAAGGGAGACAGACATGAGCACTAAACTACAGACCTGTATCACTAACGTGTATAGTATGCAAGGTCATGCAGAAGATCATCAGGAGGAGAGTGGTGGGGCACCTGGAAAGAAACAAGTGTATAATTGACAACCAGCACGGTTTCAGGGAAGGAAAATCCTGTGTCACAAACCTACTAGAGTTTTATGACAAGGTGACAGAAGTAAGACAAGAGAGAGAGGGGTGGATAGACTGCATATTTTTGGACTGCAAGAAGGCCTTCGACACAGTTCCTCACAAGAGGTTACTGCAAAAGCTAGAGGATCAGGCACACATAACAGGAAAGGCACTGCAATGGATCAGAAAATACCTGACAGGGAGGCAACACCGAGTCATGGTACGCGATGAGGTGTCAGAGTGGGCGCCTGTGACAAGCGGGGTTCCACAGGGGTCAGTCCTAGGACCTGTGCTGTTCTTGGTATATGTGAACGACATAACGGAAGGGATAGACTCAGAAGTGTCCTTGTTTGCAGATGATGCAAAGTTAATGAGAAGAATCAAATCGGATGAGGATCAGGCAGGACTACAAAGAGACCTGGACAGGCTACAAACCTGGTCCAGCAACTGGCTCCTTGAATTTAACCCTGCCTAATGCAAAGTCATGAAGATTGGGGAAGGGCAAAGAAGACCGCAGACACAATATAGTTTAGATGGCCAAAGACTGCAAACCTCACTCAAGGAAAAAGATCTGGGAGTGAGTATAACACCGAGCATATCTCCTGAGGCGCACATCAATCAGATAACTGCTGCAGCATACGGGCGCCTGGCAAACCTACGGATAGCGTTCCGATACCTCAGTAAGGATTCGTTTAAGACTCTGTATACCATTTACGTCAGGCCCATACTGGAGTATGCAGCACCAGTTTGGAATCCACACCTAGTCAAGCACGTCAAGAAATTAGAGAAAGTGCAAAGGTTTGCAACAAGACTAGTCCCAGAGCTACGGGGATTGTCCTACGAAGAAAGGTTGAGGGAAATCGGCCTGACGACACTGGAGGACAGGAGGGTCAGGGGAGACATGATAACGACATATAAAATACTGCGCGGAATAGACAAGGTGGACAAAGACGGGATGTTCCAGAGAAGGGACACAGACACAAGAGGTCACAATTGGAAGTTGAAGACTCAGATGAATCAAAGGGATGTTAGGAAGTATTTCTTCAGTCATAGAGTAGTCAGGCCGTGGAATAGCCTAGAAAGTAACGTAGTGGATGCGGGAAAACCATACATAGTTTTAAGGCGAGGTATGATAGAGCTCATGGGGCAGGGAGAGAGAGGACCTAGTAGCAGTCAGCGAAGAGGCGGGGCCAGGAGCTGTGTCTCGACCCCTGCAACCACAAATAGGTGAGTACAAATAGGTGAGTACACACACACACACACACACACACACACACACACACACCACACACACACACACACACACACACACACACACACACACACACATATTTTACCATTTTAAAAAAGGAGAAAGAAAAGAGGCACTAAACTATAGACCAGTGTCACTGACGTGTATAGTATGCAAAGTTATGGAGAAGATTATCAGGAGGAGAGTGGTGGAGGACCTGGAATGGAACAATAGTATAAACGCCAACCAGCGCGGATTCATGGAAGGCAAATCCTGTGTCACACACCTTTTGGAGTTTTATGATAAAGTAACAGAAGTAAGACACGAGAGAGAGGGGAGTGTTGATTGCATCTTCTTGGACTGCAAGAAGGCCTTTGACACAGTTCCTCGCAAGAGATTAGTGCAAAAGCTAGACAATCAGGCGCATATAACAGGAAGGGCACTGCAATGGATCAGAGAATACCTGACAGGGACGCAACGAGTCATGGTACGTGATGAGGTATCACAGTGGGCGCCTGTGACGAGCGGGGTCCCAAAGGAGTCGGTCCTAGGACCAGTGCTATTTTTGGTATATGTGAATGACATGATGGAAGGGTTAGGCTCAGACTTGTTCCTGTTCGCAGATGATGTGAGGTTAATGAGGAGAATTAAATCAAATGAGGATCAGGGAGGACTTCAAAGAAACCTGGACAGACTGGACACCTGGTCCAGCAACTGGCTTCTCGAATTTAACCCTGCCAAATGCAAAGTCATAAAGATCGGGGAAGGGCACAGAAGACCGCAGATGGAGTGTAGGCTAGCTGGCCAAAGACTGCAAACCTCGCTCAAGGACAAAGATCTTGGGGTGAGTATAACACCGAGCATGTCTCCAGAAGCACATATCAACCAGATAACTGCTGCAGCATATGGGCGCCTGGCAAACCTGAGAACAGCGTTCCGATACCTTAGTAAGGAATCGTTCAAGACACTGTACACCATGTATGTCAGGCCCATACTGTAGTATGCAGCACCTATTTGGAACCTGCACTTGATCAAGCACGTCAAGAAATTAGAGAAAGTGCAAAGGTTTGCGACAAGGTTAGTTCCAGAGCTATGGGGAAGGTCATATGAAGAAAGGTTAAGGGAAATCGGCGTGACGACACTGGAGGACAGGAGAATCAGGGGAGACATGATAACGACATATAAAATACTGCACGAAATAGACAAGGTGGACAAAGACAGGATGTTCCAGGGAGGGGACACAGAAACAAGAGGTCACAATTGGAAGTTGAAGAGTGAGATGAGTCAAAGGGATGTTAGAAAGTATTTCTTCAGTCATAGAGTTGTCGGGCAGTGGAATAGCCTAGAAAGTGACGTAGTAGAGGCGGGAACCATACGTAGTTTTAAGACGAGGTTAGATAAAGCTCATGGAGCAGGGAGATAGAGGACCCACTAGCAACTAGTGAAGAGGTGGGGCCAGGAGCTAAGAATCGACCCCTGCAGCCACAAATAGGTGAGCACAAATAGGTGAGTACACACAGACTCACCCACCCCCGACACACACACACACACACACACCCACACCCACACACACACACACACACACACACACACACACACACACACACACACACACACACACACACACACACCTCAATACCTATCTCCCTCTTTACCTCTACCTATCTCTCTCTACCTCTCTCTCACTACCTATCTCTCTACCTATCTCTCTACCTATCTCTACCTATCTCTCTCTACCTATCTCTCTACCTATCTCTCTCTCTCTCCCTATCTCTCTCTACCTATCTCTCTCTCTCTCTCTCCCTCTTCCATCTCTCCCCTCTAACATCTATTCCTTCTAACATCTCCCCCCTCTAACATCTCTCCCCTCTAACATCTCTCCCCCTCTAACATCTCTCCCTCTCATTATCTCTCCGCTCTCCCTTTTCCCATCTCTCTCCCCTCTCTCTTCCTCCTCCCCTCTCTCTCCCCCTATCCTATCTCTCCCCTCTCTTCTCTTCCATCTCCCCTCTCTCCCCTTTCTCCCCCTCTCTCTTCCCTCTCTTTGCCTTCTCTCTCCCTCCTCTCTCTCTCTCTCTCTCTCTCTCTCTCTCTCTCTCTCTCTATCTTCCCCTTTTCCCTTCTCACTCTCCCGCTCTCTCCTTCTACCTTTCCGTTCTCTTTCCCCCCCTCTCTCTCCCTTTTCCCTTCTCACTCTCCCCCTCTATCTCTTCTACCTTTCCCTTTCTCTTTCTCTCTCTCTCTCTCTCTCTCTCTCTCTCTCTCTCTCTCTCTCTCTCTCTCTCTCTCTCTCTCTCCTCTCTCTCTCTCTCTCTCTCTCTTTCTCTCTCTCTCTCTCTCTCTCTCTCTTCCCCTTTTCTCTTCTCACTCTCTCTCTTCCCCCTTTTCTCTTCTCACTCTCCCCCTCTCTCCTTCTACCTTTCCTTTCTCTCTCTTTCCCCCTCTCTCTCTCCCTTTTCCCTTCTCACTCTCCCCTTCTCTCCTTCTACCTTTCCCTTCTCTCTGTCTCTCTCTCTCTCTCTCAAGAAAATTAAAAAAAAAAAGTGGGGACTCGCAGGAGCCAAGGATCAGGTGAGAATGGTTCTGGTAGGGAGGAGTGGATGGAGGAGCAGTGGAAAAAGATGGAACGAGAGTGGGAGAGAAAATTAGGAGAGCTTTTTGAAAAAATGGAGAAAGTGCTCTCTGCAAAATTTGGAAAAAGGTTGGACAAGGAGACGAAGAATTGGGAGGCACAAGTCGAAACTGCAGTAGCCAGGATAATTGTCATAGAAGTTGAGGTAAACAGGCTGAAGCAAGTTACAGGGGCAGTGACAAGAGAAGACACAGCATATGAAGCTGATAGGCCGAACAGGAAGGAAGGAGATATGAATTATGCTAAGGTCAGATCAGCCTACCCAGAAGGGCTTAGGAGTGAAAGGGAAGAGCAGCTGGGTGCAGATAGAGAGGGTGATAGGTCGAATGCAGAGGCACAACCATGCTACCAAGAGCCACTGGAAAAATCAAGAGAGAAAATGACCACATACAGACAGGATTCAGAGTCACAAAAGGATAGGCAATGGGAAGAGGAAAGGGCAAAAATCAGTGTTTATCCATGGGCTTCAGGAGAGAAAGAGGAAAGGACACACACTGAAAGATGGCAGGAAGAAAGGAGATTGAGAAAATCATCACGGAAATAGGTGAAGAAGACATGGATGAGATTGTAAATTTTCAGAGAATAGGGGGGGGGGTACTTGAAGAGGAGAAAACGACCAATCAAGCTGATTCTCAGGACAGAAACAGTGCGGAACAGGATCCTAAAAGAGAAACCAAGGTTGAAATACTCGGAAGACTAAAAGAGGGTGTTCCTAGACAGAGACAGAACAAAAACAGAACGACAGCAGCTGAGGGGGAGGACAAAAAAGCGAAAGGAGCTAGGAAAGGAGAAAAGGATGGAACCAGCAGAGGTCAGTCAGAGCAGAACAGAGCAGCAAGGGCAAGCACACACGCAACTATCCTCGGAACCCCACAACCTATCACACCATCCCAACACAAACTACAATCCATACTCACAGCTTCCACCCAACACCCAGCTATAGAATCCCACAGTATGCTACCAGGTCTCCCACCCTCACAGGCCCCCCAAACCACAGTGCTGGAAAGGAAACTGAAGGTATAGTACACAAACACTGATGGAATAACAAATAAGTGGGAGGAGTGGCACGAAAGAGTCAAAGAGGCATCACGGGACATCATAGCTCTCACAGAAACCAAGCTTACAGGTATGATAACAGATGCCATCTTTCCAACGGGATACCAGATCCTGAGGAAAGACAGAGGGAACAGGGGGGCTGATTTAAAACCGATGGAATTTTGATGAGCTGGAGAGAGGAGACAGCTGAAAAGCAAGTGATTACATAGCGGGAACGCTTCACTCTGGAGGTCCCAAGGGGGTAATTGAAGTGATGTATAACCCACCACAGAACAGCAGGAGGCCAACGCAAGAGTATGATGAGAGCAATAGAGCGATGGTTGACACACTGGCTGCAGTGGCCAGAAGAGCTCATGCATGCATGGCAAAGCTCATGATCATGGGTGACTTTAACCACAAGGAGATCGATTGGAAGAACTTGGAGCCACATGGAGGCCAAGATACATTGAGATCTAAGATGATGGAGGTGGTACTGGAAAATTTCATGTACCAACACGTAAGGGACACTACAAGAGAGAGAGGAGAGGATGAACCAGCAAGATTGGACTTAGTATTCACATTGAGTAGTGCAGATATTGAGGACATCACATATGAAAGACCCCTTAGGGCCAGCGATCATGTGGTTTTAAGCTTCGAATACACAGTAGAGCTATAATTGGAGGGGTAACCAGGAAGGCCAGGATGAATGAAGCCAAACTACAAGCAAGGGGACTACACGGGAATGAAGGACTTCCTGAACGGGGTTCAGTGGGACAGAGAACCGGCAGGGAAGCCAGTTAATGAGATAATGTAATATGTAGCAACATGTGCAAGGAGGCTGTGGAGAGGTTTGTACCCAAGGGTAACAGGAATAATGAAAAAGCCAGGATGAGCCCATGGTTCACCCAAAGGTGCAGGGAGGCAAAAACCAATTGTGCTAGGGAATGGAAGAAATATAAAAGGCAAAGGACCCAGGAGAATAAGGAGAGCAGTCGTAGAGCCAGAAACGAATATGCACAAATAAGAAGGGAGGCCCAGCGACAATATGAAAACGACATAGCAGCGAAAGTCAAATCTGACCCAAAACTGTTATACAGCCACATCAGGAGGAAAACAACAGTCAAGGACTAGGTAATCAGGCTAAGGAAGGAAGGAGGAGAGACAACAAGAAATGACTGTGAAGTATGTGAGGAACTCATCAAGACAGAAGGGGCTCCAGAAAGACGGAAAGGTGGGGCACACCACCAAGTGCTGGACACAGTACACACAACCGAGGAAGAAGTGAAGAGGCTTCTGAGTGAGCAAGATGCCTCAAAGGCAATGGGGCCGGATAACATCTCTCCATGGTTCCTTAGAGAGGGAGCAGATGCGCTATATGTACCCTAACAACAATATTCAATACATCTATCGAAACAGGGAGATTGCCTGAGGCATGGAAGACAGCAAATGTAGTCCCAATCTTTAAAAAAGGAGACAGACATGAAGCACTAAACTACAGACCAGTGTCACTGACATGTATAGTATGCATAGTCATGGAGAAGATTATCAGGAGAAGAGTGGTGGAACACCTAGAAAGGAATGATCTCATCAACAGCAGCCAACATGGTTTCAGGGATGGGAAATCCTGTGTCACAAACCTACTGGAGTTCTATGACATGGTGAGAGCAGTAAGACAAGAGAGAGAAGGGTGGGTGGATTGCATTTTCTTGGACTGCAAGAAGGCGTTCGACACAGTTCCACACAAGAGATTAGTGCAAAAACAGGGAAGGCATTACAATGGATCAGGAAATACTTGTCAAGAAGACAGCAGCGAATCATGGTACGTGGCGAGGTGTCAGAGTGGGCACCTGTGACCAGCGGGGTCCCACTGGGGTCAGTCCTAGGACCAGTGCTGTTTCTACTATTTGTGAACGACATGACGGAAGGAATAGAATCCGAGGTGTCCCTGTTTGCAGATGACGTGAAGTTGATGAGAATTCATTCGGTCGAAGACCAGGCAGAACTACAAAGGGATCTGGACAGGCTGCAGACCTGGTCCAGCAATAGGCTCCTGGAGTTCAATCCCACCAAGTGCAAAGTCATGAAGATTGGGGAAGGGCAAAGAAGACCGCAGATGGAGTGCAATCTTGGGGGCCAGAGACTACAAACCTCACTCAAAAAAAAAAAACAAGATCTTGGGGTAAGTATAACACCAGACACATCTCCTGAAACGCACATCAACCAAATAACTGCTGCAGCATATGGG